>CACRXK020002922.1:0-14617 GCA_902702795.2 Paramuricea clavata | reverse complement strand
CACACACACACACACACACACACACACACACACACACACACGCAGAATGTGTTCCCACCCCACCTAGAGAAATTTGCACACCCCTCCTGAGATTTAAATGCTCAGTGTGATTGAAATAAGGAATTTTTTCTCAAAGTTTGTGTCGGCTGTATGTCAGCAGCCGACACATTAACACATAAAATACTATACTGACAGATTAACATATAAAAAACAAATCAAAATCAGGGGCGGCACTAGCCCTGGAGGGGGGGGGTGTCAAAAAAGGTTTCGAATGCAATCCTTATTTTCCCCATTTACCAACCCTCACCCCTCCCCATAAATAATGACCACTCCCTAAATAGTATATAATAATAATAATAGTAAATTTCAGGCGTACAGGGTAGAAGAAGGAAGGGGGGGGGGACGGGCCCCACTTCTATATTGTTGGGCAAGCTAGGCCAGTCGGGCAAATACTTCACAGTCGGGCAATATTCGCTTCACAGTCGGGCAATATTATTATAAAAATAAATAGGAGAAATTTTATCAAAATTGGGGGAAAATATAGGCTCAGATTCCAGCCGTTGTGCTCTCGCCGCTCGCCCACTTAACGGCTGGGTCAATGAGCTTCGGCATTGTTCTGATTGACCAATCACATTACAGCCCCCCACCAAAAAAAAAATTTGGGAGGCATAAATTTGTATTAATAATGCATAAATTTAACAGAAAGGTAATAAATTAAATATGGCTAAAGCGCATTGCTGAAGCGTTCGAGGACGGCGTTGTGCGAATATGTGCACTTAAAAAGATCTGTTCAACGATATTTGTACGTGAACTACATGGGTTAAAGCGACATTTTTTGGGGAAGAGTAATTCCGACGATTTTTACGACACGAACCGCATTATGATTTACAGAAGTCTCTCTACGTTAATAGTCGCTGGAATGTTTTCGAATCCATTGCATATTTTTATATTGTGTATAAATAATACATCTCATTGAGGATTCTTGGTCATAAAAGGACAAAGAATATTTTGCGTGTGGCTTAGCAAAATTAATAACTTTTCTTTTTTTAGCTTAGTTAGCTAGGTGGCCTAGACGCCTAGTCCTTTGAAACCCTCCCTGTTTCTGCTGATTCAGTTGAACATTTATAATTATATTTAAAGTAAACCTGGATGTGTTTATTATTGGGCTGGTCTGACATATTGCCAGGAAAGTAGAAAAAGTTATTTTGCAAAGTCTTGTGACATATAGTATATTAGTATGTAGGATATTGCAGTATATTTAAAAGGCTTATTTTAATTAATATTACGACATGTTTATATGATCCTGTCAGGTGGGAAACCTTGTCAGGCAGCTAGGATGTCATGTTTATACATGTTCGTGAGTGAGTTCATCAAATATATACATGTATGTTTGAACACGAGTTGATATGATAGTCAGGATCTTGGAAACTGCCTCATCCTGCCTAGCTGGGATTTTATAAACAGGCCCTTTCATGGAGCCCATGGCTAGGTAATAATAGGCTTAGTTAGATCTCCCACAAGCTAGTTTGGGCCATTTGACAATATTTTTTAGACTGGGCAGGTAATTTGTGAACTGAAACTGATATATCTGTGTGCTCATATATGCTAATTGCAGGCAAGCACAATAAATTCAATATTATTTTATATATTGACAATATGATTTACCATGAATACTAATTGAATAAATGTGGGCACATAGTTATTTGAAGGGCAATAAATAAATCCAATTAGTATCATGTGTTTCTTTGTTGTGAAGGGGCAAAGAATGGGACTTGTTGGATAGCCTAAGTAGAGGATTTATGGAATAAAAGTATGCAATGTTTTATAAATTCGGTGAAATATGCATTTAGTCTGTTCAACAAGCTCAAATATGTTTGCTCACAGCGCACAGGCTGAGTTTTGGAAACCTTGTCAGTATGGTATTAAGAAAACGATAGTTGTCATGTCAATGTCTGTTTTTAACGGCTGTTCATATGAAAGCCAGACTGAGAATGACAAAGCATGATAAATTGCTAGTTCTGAAAGATTGAATATTTATTTAAGCTAATAAACAAGGGTTCAGAAAATTTGTTGCAGTAACACTTTAGTTAGAAAATATCAAAATGTTAAACACCAAAATTATCCTGGCATGGGGGATTAAGTTTTCTTGGGGGGAAAGCCGCCAAATTCTTCTTGCATTCCGGCAGAGATGTATTCAGGGATGGATTTACTGGGGGGAGGCACCCTGGCCAGGGGGGGGGTGCTAATTTTCATGATAAAGCAAAAAATTATTAGAGACAAAATGACATACAGTAATTTGAGTAATAACATGATGATAAGCGAAATGTGAACAACAATTACTATTTAAATACAGTAGTCAAGCAGGACTTTGCAGTAGTGAAGCAAGTTGATGGGCGGGTGGCACGCATGACTGACACAACTCGGCACCAGAGCTGCAGAGCATCCCCCTACCAGATCATGCTGGATCTATCCCTGGATGTATTTACTGCCATGGGGATGCACCCCCCTTAACATTGGCAAAGGGAGTGTGTGTGTGTGGGGGGGTATTTCATAATTTTTTTTTTCAATTTGGAAAGGCAATATCCTGTCACCATTACCACAATAATATCCCTCACTGCTGTGTGTAGCTACAAATAAATACGGACTTGGTCAACAGTCGTACACTGAACCATATATGGGTCGATGAGCACACCCGGCCTCCATTTGTACAGACAACTTATACAACACCGAAATAAAGCCAAGAACATTTTAAATTTCAAATATTCTTGCTAGATCAAAAGACTGTTTAACTAAATCTATGAAGGTGCACAGTAAGCTACAGTTCAACATATATCAAACACTAGGTCTTCTATTTTGTAGCTTTGAAGTTTGCAGGCTTCCAGACCATCATAATGATCATATCTTGACAGACTATAGTTTGGTCTATAAAAGACTTAGTTCCTTCACTGTCCCTCGAACAAAATCATAAGGAAAATTTTTAGATATTAATCACAAGGCGTAAAATTGCATTACGTATAACTATAGTCTATAAACAACTCAAATAAATATTAACATTAAATTTATGTTCCTCTTCAAAGAATATTCATTGAAAAACTATTTGTTTGAAATAAGACGTTAATTAGTCAGATTCACCTGCTTTTGTTGGTAGGGTTTATTGTTTCACTAATATTTAGATATATAATATATTCATCGACTCGTGTACATTGCAGTTCCTTTCTTCGTTAAAAACATCCTAGAACTTAATAACATTTTGTCAAATGAACTTAAAAGTTTTCATTTTGTTTTCCTTTACAAAAAAGTTATCGATGAATGCACAAAGTTGTTAAAATTTGCTATTTCCTCTTCGAAACAAAATTGTTCGCTCCTGAAAGCCGCCATTTTACATTGCACAGAAATACATAATTATGCAAAATATATGCATAAATTTAAATATTAACCTTGACGTCACAGACAAGGAATATTAACCATTGACCCAGCCGTTAAGTGGGCGAGTGGCGAGAACACAACGGCTGGAATCTGAGCCTAGAGAAAATATAAATGTTATTTAAAATTATAATACATTCCAAAATTTTTTGTTGTTCCAACAACCCACCCCCCCCCTCCCCTTGGCAGTTTTCACGAAAAAATTTTTTTTGACAAGTCTGGCACAATAGGGAAAAGTTGGGAAAATTTCTTTCCTCCTCCTTGGCTCCATACCCCGCCCCCATAATTTTTTCCTTCCCGTATGCCCATGAGTCAGTATATAACTGTATAAATATGGTTGAAATACAAATATTTACCTCCGCCAGGAGGTTATGTAATCATCTGGGTTTGTATGTGTGTATTGATGTATGTGTGTGTGTATGTGTGTTTGTCTGTGAGCACGATAACTCAAGAAAGACCAAACATATTCATACGTAATTTTTTGAATGCATTTCCCATCGGCTAAGGAAGAGTTGATTAAAATTTGGTTGAATTTGGTTAAAAATTGAACGGGAAATGAACAAAATTTTGTCTTGCTTTTCCCGGTCAAATAAAAAAAAACTTACTGAATGCGTAATTAGGACGTGTGATAATTTATGCACCAGTATACAGGGTATATAAAAGTATACAAACAATGGTATAATCTTTTTAGATTATATACAATTGTAAATCTCACTTATATAAGGGAGGCTGCTCAAAAATCGTGTGCTTTACAAATATATTCTAAGTTCGTAATAATAATAATTGGTCAATAGTTATATATACACGCTGGCAATATTTTAGGTACGTTTTATACGCCCAATTTTGGTGGCGTCGAATGCGATTAAGACAATAGTCAATGGATAATAAAAAGATGATAAACCTCATTAAGGTTCACCCTTTATTATCTATTGTCTTCACGCGACCGAAATTCAATGTAGGCTTACGGAGTTACGCATCGTTGCGTTCAGCAAAGTGCTAAGCCATTCGTTCACACTTTTCATATATTACGCAAGCGCATAGACACATCTGCGTGTTCATTCTTTCTAAGCATGCGAATAAACCGAATGTTCTCCCACAATTGAAATGTTTAAGATTGCGGAATAAAAACTAGCAAAGTAATTGTTCGAATGTGTGCGGGAACGGTGTCGTCAAATACTGTCCATAGTTGTGCCGATCGCGATGATTTTTGATGAGGCACATCTCTCCAATGAGAGGTAATGAGGTACGCTTTTCTCTTCTAAATTTCCATCATCAAGTGTGCAGGGGGGAATTAGAAGACAAAGAAATCTTTGGTTTTCAACTACATTTTCCCTGGAAATTTAGAAGGGAAATTTAGAAGACAAAAGCGTATGCATAGTGTAACATGGCAGTGTTATATCATGTTATTTAATGTATTCAATACTGTATATTCAGTACTGTTATAATTATAAGAGGAAGACCTCAGGTAACCTTCCTCGCATAAGTAAGCAAATACTTAGAGAGATTAAAGAACCACGGGAAACGCCTAGTACCACAAACCACGCAAACAGGACATGGTTTTGTGGTTGATAAACACTGCTAGAACTTGCTTTGACAAACATATTGCGTAGAGGAAATTAGTCATAGTTAGAGATTTCTTCCTCTAAAATTTATTATAAAAGCTGAACACAACCTGAGTACCGGGAGCGGAGCGGAGAGTGAAGTGAGAAGAGCCATTTAGGCTAAAATACTTCATAAGCCAACAAAGGCTGAAGCATATAATCAAAAGGCTAGATAGTTAAGCCTCGTCAAGTAAACTAAAGTACATTGGAATATTGTGGAATTATTAAAGAAGACGGAACACAAAGCATAAAGAATAAAGATTCAAAGTTGTGCTCAGCTCAAACAAATAGAGAGATAAGTTGATATATTAAGAATACTATATTATTATAATATTATAGAGACGCTAATTCATATTGCTGAAAGTAAATAAAAATATATAAAAGGTATAAGGTTTCATGCTATTTGTGTTACGGTAGCGTTAATATAATTTGAACCCGAAGCCTAAAGGTTGAAAATATACCTAATTGGAAAATATATTTGACGCATAAATAACGCACCATAACAATAGGAAATGAGGGAAATACGTGATTAAGGGTTGTAGGTCCCTGGGAATTGAAATCGAATTGCTAATAAATCATGTTGTTGTACTGTTGTAAGTGTCATTTAATAAATGCATACATTTTGCTTTATGCACTCGCGTTTATACACCCTGTAGGCTGTATGGGCCGAGGTAGGCAGTCTCTGAGTGCCCTCTAGTTTGGTTTGTTCCTATCCAATTCATGTTTTGCTGACTGGGAGACAATTTGCTGACTGACTGATGAGTGTTTCACCCGCATACACTCCCTCCCCCTGGCAGAAATAAACAAGTACATAGCAATTTTATATGTACAATAGTTTGGTAGTAGTAATATAGGTACCGTTCGACCCGGATTTTTGGGGCAGCGCGGGGCGGCGTGGGGCGGCGTGGGGCGGCGTGGGGCGGCGTGGGGCGGCGTGGGGCGGCGTGGGGCGGCGCATCATCATTAGGATACGTCATAATTACATGCAATGACGTCATGCGGGTAGGATCAGGCAAGTAATGACGTCACGCGGGCGAGCTGAAACATGATCGGGCGAAACTTGTTGACTACGCATTTTTTAGCGTCCCTCCTCGTGTGTGACGCAATATTTAGGGCTATATACAAGAGAACATGTTGTTGTCTGGAGTTTTATAAGTACAGCTCTAGCATTTTACTGTTATTGTCAAGTGATTCCTTTAATTTAGCTCCTAGAGGAGTAAAAAAATCTGATACTATATGAAATAGCATTAGTGTTATATATCTAAAACTTATATATTCGGGGTATACAGCTATATGTTTTGTTGTTAAGTAATATATAAATACTATCAAGCGTCAAAACGCTGAGAAATAGCATGCGGTAAAAGTTATTATGTATCTACAATTAAACTAATATTTAAACCCCGGTCTGCCATATGAGGTCTATATACGAGAGAATATGTTGCTGTTTAGAGTTATATAAACACATGGAAATTAGAGGTTATGATATATAATTGTCAAGGGATTTCTATATTTTAGTGGTAGTTTTTTAAAGTACTAAAACTCGGATAAGGTTAATAAATTTAAGTTATATTAAAGCACACCGGTTGCTATGTGTTGTTAGGGTGAAACTAATTAAAGGATTAACTTTTATCAGTGATTTGCATTTTTCTACTGTGTGGATAAATACGGGTAGATTAGGATATTCATTGCGCGGGCGTCGCGGGTTATCCGTGCGGGAAGAGAGAAAGCGATTTAGACAAGACAGGAGCGCTTTGCAGCCAAAAGTTGAAAGACTTTGTATGGAATCCTTATTTGTTGCTAAGTCATTAGCGACGCTTGCGTGCATGCATATATTAACGTACAACATATTTGTACACTAATCAGGTGGGCGGATCGCGCGGGCGGAAAGAGCGGGCTTTGCCGGCAAAAATTTACACAATATTTCAGTTTTTAAATTTATTTCTTCAAAACGTTTTACAAAATTATGTTTCTAATATATATCGTCACTTGTTTCACGGGTTTCGCTGTCAGATTCTTCATCATAGCTGCTTTCATCATCGTGGCTGCTTTCATCTTCCGTAATCCATTTGGTATATCTTGGGACTGTTATATGAGAACACAGTTTTAATAAAAGTGATAAATTACTTCGTTGGCCCTGCCTTCTCTTGCTTCCGCGCCCTGCTTGTTGTAGTAGGGCTTTTGCTCCATTTTCTGCAAAGTCTTTAAAAACGTCACCTCCGTGAGTCTTTACAGATTCTTTTACATTTTTTCCTTGGAGTACATCTTGAGCGACATCTGTGGCTGCTTGCAATGCTCTTTTGCCAACAACTTTAGCGCCTTGTTTGAACAGAGGGATAGCATATCTCGCAAGGCTCTTGAAAATACTTCCGATCCCGTATCCTCTTTGAAAACGTGCACCATTAAACCCAGCGATGTTTCCGCCACGCTGTTGTCTCAAGAAATGGTCTCTCAGTAGTTTTTCGTCTACAACAAGTGTACCTCTCGGCATGTTGATGTGTTCAGTTCAACTTCACGCAGTCAACTAATCAAATATCACTTTGGTCGCCTATTTTATGGTTAAAGGACTGCCTTTTATCCGTTCTGATATCTATAATTTCGCCTCGACGACAATGTGGGCAGCTGGTGATTACATGTGTAAAATCTCCTTTGGATAAAAATCTGTCCATGTGCATACGGGGCACGTACTCAAATGGGAGATGTATATATCTTTGTTACAACTGTTACAAGTTGCGTCAGCATCAGATTGTGTATACTGACGGGACCACTTGTGGGCTAACACAGAAAGGACATGTCCATTTAAGATTAGGCTTTTATCAATTTCCAATTCTGCAAGACCTTTTATAAAAATACTCAATCCAGTTGGTTCGGGAATATCTGGATGATAAGGCGTCACGCAATATTTCAGAAGGTCTACAATGTCAGTGCCTCGTATATTATGTCCTCTGTAAACGATTTCTCCTTTTCCATTCCAAGTCAAAATCCCCGTAGAGGTTAAAATAGAATGAAGGATTTCTTCGGCTTCGTGTTCATCATCAACGTCAAGATATTTGAGAATGTCTTCAAGTCTCCACTGTTCAGGAGATGATCGTTTGTCGCTATCCATGATTGGAATGAGGAGATGTCCTTCATACTTTTTTTTTTATATAAATTCTGCTAGGCCTTCTAAAAGTGGTCCGAGTACCAATCCCAGAAAGCCGCTTCCACGCTGAACAAGAATTTCCTTTTTCGTCTTAAAATTTCTATCTCTGTCTGCTAAATCAGCTAGATCTTATTCGAAAGGTCTGAGTTTGTCCTTTGTTTCTTTAGAGTATGTGAAATTTTCTATACAATGACACAAGCATCGAATTTACTCAGCTGATGTAGAATTAAGAAGAGCATGCTGTTGAGTTGGATGAGAAGTACATAATAGTTCTACAAATGGTCTGTGTTTCATATAGCTGCTAGTCATCTCTGTTCGGCGGTCAGCAACGGAATGAAGATTTAGTTGGAAATAACACATAATAAAGGATCGGCTCGCCCTCTATAGATTAGGTCTAGACTACTATAGTCTTTCATAGTCAGGCTGCTATTGCTCATAGTCAGGACTATAGTCTTTCATAGTCAGGACTACAGTCTTTCATAGTCTTTACTATAGTCTTTCATAGTCTTTACTATAGTCTTTCATGGTCAGGACTATAGTCTTTCATAGTTAGGACTATAGTCTTTCATAGTCTAGGACTATAGTCTTTCATAGTCTTTACTATAGTCTTTCATAGTCAGGACTATAGTCTTTCACAGTCTTTACTATAGTCTTTCATAGTCAGGACTATAGTCTTTCATAGTCAGGACTATAGTCTTTCATAGTGTTTACTATAGTCTTTCATAGTCAGGACTATAGTCTTTCACAGTCTTTACTATAGTCTTTCATAGTCAGGACTATAGTCTTTCATAGTCAGGACTATAGTCTTTCATAGTCTTTACTATAGTCTTTCATAGTCAGGACTATAGTCTTTCATAGTCAGGACTATGGTCTTTCATAGTCAGGACTATAGTCTTCCATAGTCTTTACAATAGTCTTCATAGACGCGACAATAACCAACGGGATAAATACACCTCTTCACTCTTGCTTTAAATCATTTTACACTGACTCTTGAGAAGTAAACATGTCTTATGAATGCGACATCTGCGGTAAAACGTTTGCAAATGCGAGTAATCTCCTTCGCCACAAGAAGGTTTTCCATGCATATGGATCTCGTAATCTTGGGCAGCAAACTCTCACAGTGAATGGGGTTACAGTCATGCAGCATCCCTTTACATGCATCGTTGCAGGATGTACCCAAAGCGGCAAAACCGTATGGGTGAAATCTCTCTTGGAGAATGCTCAAACGACTATAAGTCCTACTCCTTAACGTATCATTTGGTGTTATGGTCAATGGCAACCGTCCTATTTTGATATGATGAGTATAATGCCTGGAATCGAGTTTAATGAAGGCATCCCCGACGATATCGACAATGCGGATTACTTGGACGTATCGCAACGAAATTTGATCGTATTGGATGATCTTATGGCTCAATCTGGCAAAGATAAACGTATTTCCGATCTTTTTACGAAAGGAAGTCATCATCGAAATTTGTCTGTCATCTATATTGTCCAAAATATATTTCATCACGGCAAAGAAATGAGAAATATTAGTCTAAACGCGCATTATATCGTATTGTTCAAGTCACCAAGAGATAAACAACAAATTTCTATACTTGCAAGGCAAATAAATCCCGGCAAAGTACAGGAGTTTATGAGGAGTTATGAAGATGCTACAAGCCGGCCTCACGGATATTTGATGTTGGATTTAAAGCCGACAACGAGTGACCAAGATCGACTCAAGACAAACGTACTTCCCGGCGAGATTGCAAAGTTTATACAAAAACAGTCGTATCGTCAACCACCACTTGCAAACGCAATGTATGATGCCGAACAGAGAATGACAGAAATCATGGATGCACCACAGCTTAGCGCAGTGGAAAAAAGCAAATTATACTCTGATCAACTAAATAGGTTTTTGACATTCAAAAATAAGATGGATATTCCGACTCAAGCTCCTGTTCAGACAACTCCTTTCGTGCCTGCAGAGATGCCACAACCCAATGAATCAGTCGACATAGCACCACCAGTGCCTGCTACACCTAAACCTAATTTCCTTACACCACCACCAACAGAAGAGGAACGGCCAAAACTCAAGCGTAACTTTTTCCACAATTGGGTAGACTCTACAAATTGGAGGCCCCAAGATTTGGCAATGCTGACCCCTGAACAAAGAGAAGGTTACGAACAAAGATTACTTCGCGAGAGGCCGAAATATATTCCAATGAAGAATGAAGATGTTGCAATGTTATCCCCAGAAGATAGACAAGAATATGAAAACTCTTTAAAAATAACAAAAACTCCTAGACGTTATGCTCTTAGAAGTAGACCGTACTAAATTTTGTAAAACGTTTTGAAGAAATAAATTTAAAAACTGAAATATTGTGTAAATTTTTGCCGGCAAAGCCCGCTCTTTCCGCCCGCGCGATCCGCCCACCTGATTAGTGTACAAATATGTTGTACGTTAATATATGCATGCACGCAAGCGTCGCTAATGACTTAGCAACAAATAAGGATTCCATACAAAGTCTTTCAACTTTTGGCTGCAAAGCGCTCCTGTCTTGTCTAAATCGCTTTCTCTCTTCCCGCACGGATAACCCGCGACGCCCGCGCAATGAATATCCTAATCTACCCGTATTTATCCACACAGTAGAAAAATGCAAATCACTGATAAAAGTTAATCCTTTAATTAGTTTCACCCTAACAACACATAGCAACCGGTGTGCTTTAATATAACTTAAATTTATTAACCTTATCCGAGTTTTAGTACTTTAAAAAACTACCACTAAAATATAGAAATCCCTTGACAATTATATATCATAACCTCTAATTTCCATGTGTTTATATAACTCTAAACAGCAACATATTCTCTCGTATATAGACCTCATATGGCAGACCGGGATTTAAATATTAGTTTAATTGTAGATACATAATAACTCTTACCGCATGCTATTTCTCAGTGTTTTGACGCTTGATAATATTTATATATTACTTAACAACAAAACATATAGCTGTATACCCCGAATATATAAGTTTTAGATATATAACACTAATGCTATTTCATATAGTATCAGATTTTTTTACTCCTCTAGGAGCTAAATTAAAGGAATCACTTGACAATAACAGTAAAATGCAAGAGCTGTACTTATAAAACTCCAGACAACAACATATTCTCTTGTATATAGCCCTAAATATTGCGTCACACACGAGGAGGGACGCTAAAAAATGCGTAGTCAACAAGTTTCGCCCGATCATGTTTCAGCTCGCCCGCGTGACGTCATTACTTGCCTGATCCTACCCGCGTGACGTCATTGCATGTAATTATGACATATGCTAATGATGATGCGCCGCCCCACGCCGCCCCACGCCGCCCCACGCCGCCCCAAAAATCCGGGTCGAACGGTACCTATATTACTACTTCTGGTGAACAATATTTTCAATAATGGATCATTTAACACAAACAAAGTATTTGAACTAATGACATCCCAAACACGGACAGCAGTATCACTGTATCAGTACTTGAACAACAATCGTTCAGTAGTCGTATATACTATAAACTATACATTTAACATTTTATAATAGAATACTGTTATAATTATTTTATCAACCACCATGACTGAGAAAAATTTTTATCTGTGTCAAAGTCTTTTTCAGATAAAAATAAGATACCTAGTGTTTCCTGTCATCTCTTGTATTTATAATAACAAAAATATTTCGAAGAATAAAGAAGAAACAACAATAGTATATTACTTCCACTCCTTGTTAGGCGCCATATTGAATTTTGTGGCCGTGTCGGAAAAAGCCTGGTGACTAGGTGCTCTGACGGATCTGAAATATCCCTAACCATTCATAGCTAGCTTTGTAACCTTTTGTATTCTGTATCCACATGAGACTCTATAACAAACGTACTTGCAGGGAGGTGAGTCCTGGATTGGACGCACCGAGGATGGCTGGAAGTTTCCCGAACTTATCCCATACACCGAGCCATACACACATTTGTCACTCTTCGCGATATATTCGTCGATGTTTTGTGAACATTTTCCCGGCCAAAAAAATCATTGGACAAGAAAATACTTCTTTATCTACGTCTACATTACCTTTACTGCATTTTTTCTTTGGTTTTTCTTCAGTCTCAGTATGTTAGTCACCGAAAAAATTTCTTTAAAGTTTAGGTTTATATATCGGCTAAATCTTGTCCGCCATATTTGTTATTGTCATTCAACGCAAGCAGTTTAGCGGGTGAGTTCGGGCGAAAAGCAGGTCAGTTTGGCAAAAAGCAGGTGAGTTCGACGACAAGCTCACCTACTCTAAACCAATCAGAAAGCCGCTGTTAACACAGGTATGGGATAAGAGAACGAAAGCTTGTGAGTGGCGTTCCCGGTTTTCTTTCGAGATTGTTAGCATTCCGGGTTATCTACAATCCTGGACATAAATTATTGGCAAAAGGCTAAAAACTAAGATAATTAATTGAATTTCACCCCCCCCCCCCTTCCCCTAATATCAATGTTGATGGGTGTATTCGAAGCCAGATAACTTGGCAAAACATTGATATTGGGGGAAGGGGGCATCATTGGGACAAACATGTCTTCCAATTATATTTTGAGGTAATAAACTAGTTTTTGCCACTTTTTTGTCCAGGATTGAATCCTGGACATAAATTATTGGCAAAAGGCTAAAAACTAAGAAAATTAATTGAATTTCAACCCCCTTCCCCTAATATCAATGTTGATGGGTGTATTCGAAGCCAGATAACTTGGCAAAACATTGATATTGGGGGAAGGTTGCATCATTGGGACAAACATGTCTTCCAATTATATTTTGAGGTAATAAACTAGTTTTTGCCACTTTTTTGTCCAGGATTGAATCCTGGACATAAATTATTGGAAAAAGGCTAAAAACTAAGAAAATTAATTGAATTTCAACCCCCTTCCCCTAATATCAATGTTGATGGGTGTATTCGAAGCCAGATAACTTGGCAAAACATTGATATTGGGGGAAGGGGGCATCATTGGGACAAACATGTCTTCCAATTATATTTTGAGGTAATAAACTAGTTTTTGCCACTTTTTTTGTCCAGGATTGTAGATCGATCTGTTCCGGCGTTCTGGTTTTCCATTCCGATGTTCCAGCGTTCCACGTTCCGGCTTTTAATGCTAACCATCCAACTCTAACCTACTCCTAATCCAGTTCATTAATACTTATCTTTGTGATGCATTAGTAATACACACATCATGATTGACATAACCTGCGATCAGGGGGTAGGGACAGCCTCGTATCCAGGCGCTATGTGTTGTTCTGGGCTTGCGCGGCCTTTGCGTGGGCCGCGTGGATTTATTTGATCGAGTTCATGGCACAGAATAGATATAGGGCAGAAGGTTCACTCAAGGGTAAAAAGTGTGCTAGAATGTCAGCCGACTTCCGGCGTGGCCGCCATGTTGAAAGCAACCAAACCAGAGGAAATTTTACTGGAGTTAATTTGGCGGAATACGAAATAGAGCCACTAAAAGTGCTCTAGCTTTTATGTATCCAAGCAAAACTCATGATACTTTGAAATATCATAAAGAAGAGGTTGTTCTTTGATTTAATTGTCACTATGAGGATGAGAAACGAATTTAAGCGTGTAGTTTGGCCATTGTCATACATCGATTAATTTCACCTCGGTCTTTGGCGAATAGTGATAGACATGTAAAGTTATATAGCTTATGTGTGGTTAGTCCGATCGCCGCAAAATATGTTTTCAGTGATAGGTTGGTGATATTTCATGGTGTACAAAAGGATTAAGGACGTGAATGCCATAAACATCATAAATGCACGAAAAACAAACTCCATGCTTGTGACTGGAAAAAGGATACCAAAGAAATTGGACTCACAGAATGACCCATGTCTGCAGCTCAAGATAGATGGCGTTGATGTCAGCAGTGTTGCCTCAAAAAAACTTTTAGGAATTACCTTGAATTCTAAAATGAGTTATGAAACGCATGTCGAGGAACTAGCGAAGAAGATTTCAAAACGATTAGGATTGCTTAAACATATCAGTCCTTATCTCAAGTAACATCAACGAGAAACATTTTATACTTGCGTTATCAAGCCCACTCTCATGTACGGTAGTGTGGTCTGGGACAGCTGTAATATCAGTTGTCATCAAAGACTTTTGAAACTTCAGAAGAGGGCGGCAAGAATTATTCTAGATGTTAATAAAAGAACGCCTTCAATTGAACTTTTTAATAAGCTAAATTGGCTGCCTTTGTCGAAACAGTCTCTTATAAAAAGAACATCTATAACTTTTAAAAGAGTAAATACAGATTATGTTATCCCTGAATATTTAAGCACTATGCTAGTAAGGAACTCAGATATTCATACTAGAAATACTCGCTTTAATAATATGAACATGGTGTGCCCAAAATACACTAGAGAGACTGAAGGTGGGCGCATTTTCACCGTTAGAACTATTAAAGATTGGATGACGCCCTCGATG
>CACRXK020002921.1:0-39517 GCA_902702795.2 Paramuricea clavata | reverse complement strand
ACTATCTTGGATTATTACCAGTACTATCTGTATTATATTCCTCAATTGCTGATTTAATACCACTTTCTCCTGCTTGCGAAAGTTAAAGGGTTTATGTTTCTGATTGAATCAATATGTACATTGATTCTAAAATTTATCATAAGTTCATATGTCATATATTTTATGCTATAAACAGCTTAGTCCATGTCACAAATCAAACTAGCTTTTATTTTATTTAGGATGGTCAGGAACTATGTATGCAAAACTCAATGTGCAAACTGAAATGAGGTTCAAATCCGTCTTGCCATCTCTGCAGTTGAGACTGCAGACATGCCTACAGGGATTAAATCGCCGAGTCAATGGTAGGCTAAAAAAATTATCTTTTTGTGGTGAACGTTGGTCAAAGTCAATGCCTAACGAGGATGGATGACTTGTTCACAATGCAAACAATAGTGTCACGAAGAACGCTGTACAACTGCTACCCCGGCCAGTGTGACCTGTGTGTGTGTGTGACATTAAACTTAAAAATGATTTGAAACGTGTATTTTATAATTAGTTTAAAAGTTCTATTAAAATAAGTATAATTATATTGACTTTATTTTTAATTTTTAGCCCTGTCTCATTTTGCCTCACTGTGCCAGGGCAAGATGAGACAATTACCACTGCTAGGTTTTTCTCGATTTATCGCAAATAAATTATTTCAAACCTTTTTTTTTGCTTTACATATCTTGCTGTGAGTCAACCTCACATACCCAAGTCAAAAAGAAAATTCAAATTGCTATGCCTTCCATCTACAACAGTAAATGTCCTTAGGTGTCTCATTTTGCCCTGCATTAGGCCTAAATGATATTTATATGTTCTTGGATAAATTAAATTTTTACTTTTTTGCAGACGATACCAATTTGTTATATGCTGAAAAATCATTAATATCATTAGAATCAGTTAGAATAGTGAACTAATAAAAGAATATAACTGGCTAACAGTAAATAAATTGACATTAAGCGTCAAGAAATCTAACCACTGGACGTTATCTTTCGCCCATATCTAAAAAAAATAGATTAATATGTAGTTGATATTTAGAATTTATTATCACAATACCAAGTCATTTATTTCCCTGGAATCAAAAGATTATGTAAAGTGACTTGGTATTATTATTGATGCAAACCTAACTTGGAAGCCCCATGCACATTGATTCTTTAAAGATTAGTAAAACTATTGGTATCATTAGTAGACTCACGTTTAATTTACTGATTATAGAGACTCACGCTGTCCCTTTATTTATTCTCTCAAATAACTTGCCAGTAAATATGATCTTTCTTAAATCTGTTATAGACATAATGCGCGACGTGTACAATAACGTTACTCCTTCAAAAATGTCTAATCTATTTACATTTACTAGTGAAATCCATACTTATAACACAATTAGTTCTATTTCATCCGACAATCCCATATGTATCATGTCAAATATTCAAGAACAAACAAGAGACGATGTTCCTTTTCCTGTACTCGAGTGAAAGTTTGGAATGGTATTCCACTCAAAATACGTAAATTATCAAAAAATACTTTTAAAAGAGAAATGAAAAGTAGGTTACGCGATATTTTTGTGAAGAGGATTCATATCTTGATACACCCTCAATTATTAAAAAATTAAACAAAAATCAAAAACAAATAATCAGTTTTTCAACTGAGAATCTTTTATCATTAACAAATGATTTTGATACGGTTTTTCATTTGAGCGGGTTTTTTATTTGATATTAACATTTCTTCAAATAGGTTGGATTAAAACGCGGAACAGACGGACGGACGGACAAAAAGGATAAAATGCGGATGCGGACAAAAAGGATAAAATGTGGAAGCGGACAAAATGGGCAAAATGCTGATTTGTTTCATTGCCCAAACATAATTCGTTAATCCGGAGACAAAATTCATAGACTACTAACACAATGAATTCTAACTGGAATTTCAGCCGCTTGTCGAAAATGCATTATAATTTTATTTTTGTTAGTAGATGCAAGGTCATCGAGAATTGTGTTGGTGTTTTTCTCCCCGTAGTAAAATACCATCACGGTGGTGCTAATTTCTGGATGAAAACAGCATGAAATCAACATAATAATATAAGAAATAGACACAGCTCGCGTGCTACCTTACCCGCGATATATTTTACGGAAATCCAACGCATAACAACAAGGTATTACAACAGGGTATTACAACAAGGTATTACGAATGTAATAATCAACATTAAAATACATTAATAATTTTAGTATCGAACTGTCTCTAAGCCCCATTTTGTATAATTTCTTGGAATTAACAACGACCACAAATGCTTAAAATATAGAACAATTTTATTGTTTACAACGTTTAGGAGTGTTACTCCATCTTCAGGTAATAAAGATTGCTGTTTTTTGACTCATGGATGTTGCAAAGCAACATCTGTGAGTCTTTGTGGTTTACTTGAGTGGGGCAGTTAAACAATGGGAAATGACCAGCCTCCTTTGCGCGCAGTGTTTGCCTGCGAATCGGGTCTTTTGGAATCGGAAATCGGGCTGGAGCACGCTTTCACGTTCTTTTCAACTTTTAACTTTTTGACAAGCGTATGCTAAATTAAAAGGTGAGTGTTTCGTTTTTGTTTAGTTGACTTAATTGTTATCTGTTTTTCTACTTCACCCAACAGATCTGCTGTTAACACACTGATCTACCTTTTAGCCGAAATATTAACAATATTTTGTTCGATATATATACAAGTGTTCACATTTTCTGGTGCCTTTCGAGCGCCTCTGTCAGCTGTGTTTCAACACCGTTTCAACACTGTTTCCATAGTTTCTGTCGATTTGAAAGAGTTTTTTGTTTACCAAATTTAATCGTGTTATTTAAATAATTCATGTTTTAGCTATCACGGAATACAAAGGACATATTTGTCTTATTTGAAGTATTAACACAACACAAAATCTTGGTAAGTCACGTTGCCGTTGTATATTTCACATGACTGCGCTTGCACTGTATCCTAGTATCAGCTGGCACGGACGAGTCTCAGCTGTGTATCGATAGATCGCTTCGTGGTTTTCGTTTTTCTCCTCTATCAGGAGAATTTCAGCTGTCCTTATGCTTTTTGATGAATGTCCCACTTATATTTAGACGCAATGAAACATCATCAAAACCACTAGTTAATCCAACGAAACTGTGTCGGATTACAGGGGATGGAAATTGTTTACTTAGAGCACTGTCATATATTTTAACCGGTACACAAACATACCACATGATTTTAAGACAAAAAATAGTGGATCACATAAACAGTATAAAAAATGTCCTTAGACCACATATGAAAAGTTCAGTAGATCATTTAGCCACAAGCAACATGAGGAACAGTGGTGTGTGGGGGACTGATATTGAAATTTTTGCAGTCATTTCCCTTTTCAATGTAGATATTTATGTTTATTCACAGTTTGGTCACAATTATAAATGGTCTAAAAAGAAAAAGAACATTGGACACTGAGGCAGCATTACCACCTGGATTTGCTTAGACACCGTACTGCCATTGGACAGCTACCTGTACCGTTGTATCAATAATGTATCAATCAATTCGAAACTTCACCATCCCCCCCCCGGCCGACCCCGGGAATTTGAACTTTTTGAAATTTGACTGATCAAATTCTCCACCCCCTGTGCAAGAAATGTCTTCGAATGCCCCACTTTAACAAGAAATTAAGCTTTTGCTAGGGGGGGGGCAGGGGGGCAGAAGTGCCCTTTTAGTTGTAAAATTTTACGTGATAAATCACATTTCCAACGATGATTTTTGTAGGAAAATCATGAGATTCAGGCAATTTATAGTTTATATTTGACTTTTGGTATGTCCGGAAAAAATTTTTGACCCCTAAAATAGGGGGGGGGGGGGAGGAGGAGGTCGCTCAAAATTGTGAAGTTTTGCTCTATATAGGTGCCCTTGGTGTGCGTCCGCCCCCCTTTGCCTTATCATCGTTCCGGCGTCCCTGCTGACTGTATTAGGTACAGCTTTATACTTATAGTTATTCTGTTGAACACTATACACACATGGCAGCTACGGTTATTGTACTTTTATATAGATTTGCTTTGATAGTGTGTAGTTTTATAGTTATCTGTTCAGATTGTTTTTTCAAGACTGTTGATATTGCATGGTTATTGTTAAAATCGAAGATGTCGTTAAAATTAAACTGTTTTTAAATTAAACAGTTTAATTTGATGGAGAAAAAAACCTGTAAGATCTTCGGGAATATTTTATATTATGCCGTGTTTTACCAAATAATCTCCTTGCCCTTGCACGGTTCCCGTTTGTAAAAAAACTGCTGTAAGTCATATCCCCCTTTAATTAATTTGATCTCATCCGTGCGTCGGCCTCGAAGGCCTTTGACACAGAGGATATACTACACAGAGGTGGAACTCAGCCAAAAAAGTGTAACCGGCCGCCAAAAGCTTAGCCAGTGCGCGAAAGAGAGGCATTCACCCCCCCCGAACTCAAATTTCAAGATGGCGCCCGAATGTTTCAGAAAATAATCGGCACGAGAAACACTTGTTATTTTGCTCATAACAGTTTTCCTTTACTAAAGTTGTTATTAACATGTTTATATAATTCGTCCTTGAAAGATGTGTTGGTATGAGAAACCTTTGAAGATTATCTACCGATTTATATGGCACTGTTATTCATCGTAGGAGTGGAAAATTGAAATTCCGAAATTACCGAGAAATTAATACTCATGTGAGCCATGTCTAAAGGATTTAGAAGAAATGTAAATGGTATAATAACTTATGTGCAGCTGGATATCGTTGTATTTAATATTTTGTGAAATACTTAGGCAGAAATCAGTCAAGATTTCACTATTTGAAACTATAGCAGTATATGGCACCCTGTTTATAAATTATAATAGTGATAAAAAGCATAAAATGTGAGGGATGTTGGTTTTTTACATTTCAAACACGCTATATTAAAAAAAATATGATGTACATAGTTCATATTTAACATCGTTCAGGTTGCTGTTCTTTAAATGAATTTTGATTCTAAGAGTTTCTGAATGAGATGCTGAAACAATGTGAAAGTTGGGTATTCTTTACTTTCATGTGTTGTGATGCAACATCTCGGCACATGGTGGTCAACTCTAAAAGGAAACACAGTTACCGGTGTGAGTAAATTGTTTACTATATGTCTTAACCTTGTGTTCGCTGGCGAATACATGCAATTTAGCCTCATTTGCTCACTCCCGAAGTCATTAGTGTTGATACATGTAATGTTGACCACCATGTATAACCCTATGTATAACACCTTGATGTTACCAATTGTTTACATCAGAAGGTACATATGTGCAGAACAGACTTGACCGTCTGTTCATCTTTAACCCATTGAGTCGCATTGTGCACTGATGCGCCCTATTTTATTATTTTAATCGCAGGGCCGTAGGTTCAATTCCTACCAGAGGACCTTGTGCTGCATTTTTCGCAGTCGTTCCTGGTCAGGTCTTAAAATGTATATAATTACTTGGATTACAAACCCTAACATTCTAATATTAATTCCACCAAGTGAAGTGCAAAGAAACCACATCATCCAAGTTCATCTTATCACAACCCACACACCCGATTACCTATATTTACATGAACTTACGGTTACAGCTCAACAGCTGGTCTCTGTAGCTCAGAGCGCTGCACCGGAATCGCAGGGCCGTAGGTTCAATTCCTACCAGAGGACCTTGTGCTGCATTTTTCGCAGTTGTTCCTGGTCAGGTCTTAAAATGTATATAATCACTTGGATTACAAACCCTAACATTCTTTATTATTTTACTCTGTCTAACGCCAGATTATTTTACTCTGTCTAATGCTATATGATTTTACTCGTCAAGGGGAGAGTGCTGGCACTTAGTGGGTTAACTCGTCTATCTGCCCATGATGTGTCTAGTTAACCCATTGAGTCACATTGCACCCTACTTTATTATTTTCTGTCTAATGCCAGATGATTTTAGTTGTCAAGGGGAGAGTTCTGGGTTAATATTTAAGTAGAGTTAGCGTTTTCCACAGGCAACTCTGTATTGTTTTGTATAATAGGTTTTATATTTGGGATTTTTTCCTCCCATGTTTTGCTCTCCCCAGGCCTAACACTATTTTGCTTGAAGCTCGACCAAAGTTTGATCATTTACAAAATGCATTTACAATACAAAACAAATAAGAGTTGAAAACCTGTTATACAAACAATACAGAGTTGCCTGCAGAGGAGGCAAAAATAGAATATGATTTATAACAGCAGATAACATTGAATTGTAGAAATCAAAGAAAAATATAACATTCAAACAATTGATGTAAACAATGTATTTTTCAGTCTTTTCAATATATCCACATTTATCAAATGTTCATATTTTACCATTATTTGTCTGACACTCCGGGGCTTAACACTGATACATGTAGGATAATCTGTGCTGAAAAAACTGGAGGTAAACAGTTGGGGGGCTGGAAAAAATTCTTCACAAGGGCCTTTACATGCAGCTGATGTAGAATCCAATGGCTTATTATTACCTACATTACAGAAAACAAAAACCTGAATCTATAGATTCACCTCTCACACTCTGGCCTATAGCCTCACTTCTACTTCCAGGGGAAGTGAAATTGTCAAACTCTCACATTATTAGTTCCTTCTATGGTGCATATGGCTCAAGAATTTTAACAGTGTCAGTGAAAATGTCCAATGTTTATTCAACCATTAATTCACCCTCAACCCATGCATGTACAGGCTGAAGTTATCTGGTATGCCTATATGCACATGGGGAAAATTTTGAGTACAAAAATAAAATTAAAAGGTTGACCAACAATCTTGCTAGCATTTTTAATCAATACACCCAGGGGTGAAGACCTTGGAACTTCTTAAAGAGGGACATAAAAATCCATTTCAAAGGAATGTTGTCACCCAAATATTTGGCTTAAAAACTGTATTATGCATTTCCAGGGAGCTGGTTCAAAAATCTCTTGGAAAATATTTCCAGGGGAGCCAATGAAAAACATTATTTTTGGAAACACTGAAAAATATTTGGGTTTTTATCAAATTTGCCAATCATCATTTGCTTCTTCATCATAACTTGCCCAGTCTACAAATGAGAAAAATTGTTGTCAAAAATGTTGTGTCTTGGGCAGGCATTACTTATTACTTGATTAGTCTATTACAAAGCCATGGGTAGCCTGTCCTCCCATCTAGGTGCATGCTTAACATGATTGGTGCATATAGAAATTATTTTGGAAAAGAATGTCACTATATTTATTTCATACATACA
This sequence comes from Paramuricea clavata, assembly GCA_902702795.2. Lineage (NCBI taxonomy): Eukaryota > Metazoa > Cnidaria > Anthozoa > Malacalcyonacea > Plexauridae > Paramuricea > Paramuricea clavata. The sequence goes on along the minus strand of CACRXK020002921.1, from coordinate 32,264 downwards.
ATAAAATAAACTAAGCATCTGTTAAGTACTGTTTAATAAACGAGCAGGAGTGTTTTATTAGGTTTAAAGACACGAGCGCGCAGCGCGAGTGGCTTTAGACCTAATAAAACACGACCTGCGAGTTTATTAAACGGCTTCAAACACGACTACAAATTCAATAGATATACTGCCTTATTAGTATTCTTTATATAAAAAATACTAATGAGGACACGACTACAATAGATACTGCCTTATTAGTATTCTTTACATAAAGAATACTAATTAGGAGTGTTTTATCAGGTTTAAAGCCACTGCACGTGACATATTATGGTTGACATGATTTGCCTTATTGGCTTTATATTATTAATGAGTGTTTGAAATTCCAATTATTATTAGCATTCACAAACAACAGTGTTACTACAGCCAAAATAGCAACAAAATATATAAATCACAGACAAAATATATAAATCACAGACACAGCTGATTGAGCTGAATGCTTATAAATGGAACTACTGAACTTAGTGAACTACAGTACATACAACTATCGTAAAATATCAGTATAAAGTTGTAAAAATTAACAGATTAAGTCATTAACTATATTCTGAATTCACATGACAATTGCTAATGTAACCCCCTGCATTCTTAATTCCTGACTATCTGATCAGACAAATAGCAAAAAATAGCATGAATGTGTTGCTGTTAATAAGTTTTTAATAGTCAAAAGATTCACACCGTACCTTAAATTAAGATAGAAAACTTTTGCCGTTTATCAACCAAATTCTCTGTGAAGCAAAGCTTCTTCCTTTCCACAAAAGATCCACGATATTTTACACAAATTTACAGGTATATTAAAGTTAACTAGCCAACCAGGCTAAGCCCATAAACCAAAATATGGCAAAATATTTACAATTCCCGCTCATATGAAAACAATTTTGTTGAAAAAAAAGAAAAAGAAACTGCAAATCTCTCCCAGATTTACCTCTTCCCATAGGCAAACTTGAAAACAAAAATAATTCAACAAAAATCAGCGAGATTTCAAACAATATCCTTGATTTCGAAACAATTTTTTGCGATCTTTTTAGTAAAAAATGCCCGCCATTTTGCATGTTTTCGGGGGGGGGGGGTGTGAATGCCTCTCCTTAGCGCACTGGCTAAGCTTTTGGTTACACTCAAACATTAGCGTTTCGTAATACAGTTCCACCTCTGTCCAGTATCTACTCTGTGCCTTTGATTAACTGTTGCACTCGCAATTTACTTGCGCAAGTTGCTTGCGCGAGCATGCAAGGATGACGTGTCCGAGAAAATTTAAATTAGCAAAACAAATTAGAATAAAGTATCTATTTAAGTTAAATTACAAAATCTACAATATTAATTTGTCCATTCAAGTCCGGTTTAAGTTTTTGAATTGAAACTCGCCATCAACACCTTCAACCCACTGCTCGCAGAAAGATGTGGTCTACTCCATCAAATGTGACCTCTGTCAAGACGACGACGGTTTTTACATTGGTGAGACTAGTCGCCCATTAGCTGTACGGTTTCAAGAACACTACTGATCTGCAGCGAATCCGACAGCAAAGTCATATAAGAACATGGCCTTCTCAAAACATTTTAAGACGTCTCATGAGGGTCAAAAGCCAAAACTTACTTCAAAAATACTGGAAAAAGCAAGCGGTTCGTTGGAGCGAAAAATCACAGAAGCTGTTCCTAATTCAAAAACTTAAACCGGACTTAAATCAACAAATTAATATTGTAGATTTTGTAATTTAACTTAAATAGATACTTTATTCTAATTTGTTTTGCTAATTTAAATTTTCTCGGACACGTCATCCTTGCATGCTCGCGCAAGCAACTTGCGCAGGTAAATTGCGAGTGCGACAGTTAAAAAACGGCAATCTTTATTACCTGAAGATGGAGTAACATTCCGAAACGTTGTGAACAATAAAATTGTTCTATATTTTAAGCATTTGTGGTCGTTGTTAATTCCAAGAAATGAAAATACATGTAATTATACAAGGCAGAGGCTTTGCAGTTTGCGGCAAATAATTGTTTCAGGTATAAACCATGCTGAATAGCCACATTAGCGAGCCAAATAATTCAATGACCGATGACAAATAGTGACAAAGCAAATAGTGACTTTAAAGAAAAATTTATTTACCCTAATCTCCAGGGACGCCGGAACGATCATAAGGCAAAGGGGGGCGGGCCCACAGCAAGGGCACTTCTCTAAAACAAAACTTCCAAAAAAATTTCGGTCAGTGTACCATTTTAGGGGTCAAAAATTTTTTCCGGACATACCATAAGTGAAATATAAACTGTAAATGTCTGAATCTCATAATTTCGGACAAAAACCATCGTTCTAAATGTGATTTATCACGTAATTTTTTAAAACTAAAAGGGCACTTCTGCCCCCCCTGCCCCCCCCCTAGCAAAAGACAGGGGGGGGCAGCCGCCCCCCCCTGCCCCCCCCAGTTCCGGCGTCCCTGCTAATCTCTATGTTTAAACCTTGAATATTAGACGTACACCTGCACCCACTAAATACTTACTTTGAATAAAAATTGGGTAGGTGTTCACTTACCCTAATCACTTTAAGTGTTTAACTAGTGAACTGCTAAAAGCTAAGCATCCCCATGCAAGCTCTGCTCTCAGAGTACATCAGGATACAGTAAAAGCTTTAGAAAAACAAAAGCATGCCTACTATCAATACTGACAGTCGTTATCACTTTCAAAACGTTTGAAAAAATTGGCGAATCACAGAAACCGCACGTGTTCGGTAAACGGTAATGTTTTTAAGTTATTCTGTGCGAGAGTGATGTGAAAAAACTAGTCAAAAGTCTACAAGTATAAAATCATCAACCGATTATAAAATTGTTTCCGGAATAATGAATTATGTTAAGGCAATGAAACAGACCCGCATTTTATCCTTTTCGTTCGTCCGCACACCTCCCTGCAAAATACCGTTTTATCGGCAAATCGTATTCGTAATCAGCGAAAATATTCTAGTGGATCAGATTATAAAAAGTAATATTTATACTTCAAGCCCTGTGTCTTTGGTCTTCTACGTCGAAGTTAAAGTTCAACTTGAAGAAATGTTCTGGAATAAGATTTTAACGAAAACGTTGTATCGAGTCTCCCGATTACTTTTTATGCTCCAGTCAGATCCCTTTTCAATCAACTCAAAAGGATCTTGGTATACTTATTACGAATAACCTAAAATGGTCGCGTCATATTTCTAACATTAGACGGTTTTAGATAACAAGACGCGGACGTCAAGAGGACGTGAAAATGACGTATGCACCTCGCGTTCACTTCCGGGTTTTAATCTGGGACGGCAATTGTTTGTCTTTTTCGAAGCAAATTTTTGTTTTCTTGTTACCTGCTCATTTCTGTATTGTTTTCAATCAGTTGTCAAGATATGTGCAAGAAAAGGCTATGTAATACTGGCCAAGTGTTTCCTGATGAATTAGTATGGACATTCAATAATTTTGTTTTGGAAAAAAAGTTATTTTTTGGTATTTTGAAAAGTGAACTTTGTTGCATCATTTGGAATAAATACAACAGCTGCAGGTATTGTTTACGAGCTAATTGTAGCCTATTCAATCAAGTTTGTCAACTGTTCAGTATAAATATAGCATCAGTGTTTATATTGGTAAAATTTAATACTGTTTACGATAGTTTTTCACGCTGGAAAGCGTTTTTTTGCTTGTCGACTGTGACAGAGCAACTAAAATTGATTGAGTTTTTACTGCTTTTAAGTGCTTTTATTTTTCTATTTTCCCACGTTTTCCTGATTTTAAACAGTTGTTAATATAACTTCAGTTTAGTTTCAGTTCTAAAATATTTGTTTTGGTGAATATTACTAGCGGTAAAGTGGTTATTAACAATGCTTGCAGTTTTGTTGATTTGTTTATGGCGACCGAAAGTATTTGTCGAAAATCAACTCGTCTAAAATTTAGCGAAATACAAGAAAAACAACCTTCTCAATGGAAAAACTTTAGCTAGTATCATTAAACAATACATGGGGAACAAAATAGGATGATTTTTATTATGCATAGTCTCATATTTTTTTCAAAAGAAGCAAAAATCTGTGACGTTCGAGAGAGGACGTGAAAATTGTGTTTTCGCGTCGTGAAATCGTCCAAGACGACGTCGCAAACCAGAAGCTGACGAAAGTTGGCGCCAAATGACGACATCCACGTCCTTTTGACGTCCGCGTCTTGTTATCTAAAACCGTCTAATGTTTCCGAAGCAAACCGCATGCTTGGATTTCTACGACGTAACTGCACATATTTAACTGATATAAATTGTCGACGCTCTCTCTATTTGACACTTGTTCGTACACACCTGTGCTATGGCAGTGAATTTTGGGCATCCCAAACAACATCTAGGGACCTTCTTTGTCTTGAAAGTGTCTAAAGAAGAGCAACCAATTATATCCTTCAAGACTTCAACTCATCTTACACCAACCGTTTAAAGAAACTTAACCTACTGCCTATTTCATAGGCCGTATTCTCTGGCCTCAAAAGTTGCCTCGAAAAATATTTCCGCCGCCATCGGTCTCCATCTAATTTTAATTTATATAAATCTACAGATTTTGACACGCTAAGTATGAATTTCAATGTTGTCACTCGCACAAACCTGCAGTTTTTGAGTATATTGCCACCAAAGTTCATTATCTTTCACGGCTTCGAAACAGGATGGCCGCCATTTTTGTCCTGGGTACTTCGTGTAATATATGATGAACGGTACTAGTTCCACACCCTACTTAAGCTATTTTCACGCGGTCGAACGGAGGGTTATCGTGATTAGCCATCATATGCGTTTGTTTTATCATTCCGTAAATTGATGTTAAAAAATGAAAGTAGAAATAAATGAATTAACTTAGTTATCCTTCTATGAAAGGCCTCTGCGGCCAAGAGTAGCATTTAAGGTGGCTCCCTATAAACGTTCCTAGAGGTATGTGTATCTAGGTTTCAATTGGCTACCCCACCTTAAAAAGATTCCCCACATGTGTTGAGAAGCTAAATAGAAAAAAGGTTTTGCAATATATCACCTTCACTCAAAAGACATCTCAAAACTATAATAAGAATAAAGACCGGTCTTGATACACTAGGAAAAGTTTCCAAAAAAAGTTTGTGAAACAGACGTTTCCGATACAAATAGGCAATTTTGGATAATAATCCCATTTGTAACATGTGTTTGCTTTGCGATCTCTTCGCCAAAATCGATATTGTCATACACAAGGTTAACATACTCTTCTGCCACAAAGTTCCTTGGGATAACATTCGACGTATTTATGGTTAACTGTGCAAGCGCAGAATCGTAGGCCATTGTCGAAGACAGAGAAATGCAATGTCCAAGACCATTTAAAATATTAATAAGACTTGAACAGCCGGTAATTTGTCGAACAGTCATTGCTAATGCTAGCGACTTGGGCGTCTGGATTTTCCCCTTGCTTGAAACGTTAATCAGATCCTGGCATATAGAAAAGATCTTCACGGCTTGCTTTTCGTTAACTTCAACATACTCCGACGCTTGTGGGTCTTCTGAAAATCCAAGGAGCCATGCAACGAAATTAAAAAGGAGTGGCTTAACTAACTTCCTAACGCTTTCTCCAGTGATGTCGGATGAAAGTGGCGGCCAATTCTCATACCAGGTATAACGCAACGTTATAAACCTCTTTCAGTGTAGCCACGTTTTCGTGGTTCTTTAACAATGTGTCATCCAAGACTTCATCTTCACTCTCCATCTCACTTTGCGACGTTTGACTTTCTTTATCTAAGTAATGTTCCGCCACGACACCTTGACAGATAGTTTGAGCATAGACGATCGCACTTCTGTTGCGTTCATACGGTGTATGAAAAACCAGCTGGGGAAATCTTTCTATCAACCTCTCCTTCAAGCGAAATCTCCTATAACCCGATGCATCGCAGTTCTCAACCGTCGCAACAGTTCTGACAAATTCCGCTTCAATTTTCTTCATGTAGTAAATCTCCTCGTTGTCAATTAATTTTTCTTTCACAAACCGTTCACAAAAAACGTTAAAGGATTCCTCGTATTTGCACTTAGCACGAACATCATCGTCTTCTGTTACATCGGGGCGTCTTACAAATTCTGTGTATCGTTGATAACACTGTCTGTGGTACTTCACTTCTAATGCCACGCAGTCCTTGTCAGCAATTTGTAAAAGGATACTTTCGTCCCCTTTTCTTGTAGCTGCTTCTCTCAATCTTCCCCCGTCAATGGTTTCTGCACTCACCAACTGATCTTCCTTTCGTTTTCGAGAGTTCTACCAAAAAGGGAAAAATCATCGTCACCAACGTCATTATCCTTAATTACCATGCTTATCAGTAAATACGTTTACTTACGCCGTGTCAGTCACAAAAGACTTTTCTTTCTTACAAATGATGCACACAGGAGCCAGCACATATTTTGATTTTGTTTTGCTTGACGCGTTTACTGCTGATCGCAATAATTTCTTTGACGGTTCGGATGCGTGGGTCGTTTCTAAATTAAAAAAGAGCTCAATCATAACATTAAGTAATAATAATAATAATAATAATAATAATAATAATAATAATAATAATAATAATAATAATGAAAACTTTATTAAATGGATAGTTAGCTTATATATACAATTGCAAATCTCACTTATATCAGGTAATTTACAACTGGCTACTTAAATCACTGATTATATATGCAAAAATTATACTATTAAGATAACAAAATGACAGTACAACGTTTAAACACTTAACAGTTCCGGATTCATCCATTCCTTGTTTCGACAACAAAATATATAATACGTTGTTCGGATTGCAATCGTCGTCATTCTTCTAATACAGTGATTCTGATGTTGCTTTTGAAAACCAAAATCATTAAGCATTTCTATGAATGTAGAACATTCTTTACTGAAAACACCAAGAGAACTAATCGAAAGATTTACAAATTTTACTTAGTTGAAATGTTCATTTTGTTCCCTAATTAATTCTTTATATTTTGATTTTTTACGCTCAACGTTTTTTTGAAGATTTGATTCGAAGCCAACTGTAAGTTCAACAATATAGAGTGTTCCGGTTGAGGTTGAAAGAAGCAAATCTGGACGGTAGGTGTCACCAGTGATGATTGATGGACTTTTGTACCCTGAGAGATCCACGTAAAGATGTGAGCCGCTTACGGTCTGCAGGTTTGTTGCGAGAAAGTTTAGAACGGAGTCATGTCTCCACGTGAATCGTTCTAGATACGATTGGCAACCAGCTACTACGTGCAGAAGTGTCACAGGAGCTAGACATCGCGAACAGTCTGAAGTCGGTGATAAACCCCATCTTGCAAGGTTTTGGCGCGTTGGAAGGGAGTTATTGATGTATCGAACTGTAAAGTTGAATATATTTTTCGGCAGGTTCGATTGGCACGCAGACCAAATTTTAGTGAGTTGGGACAGTGAGAAGTTTGTTATATTAGTGAAGAAAGAGCCTTGTCAGGTTAATTGAGTATGCAGTTTATCCTCTTGTCCAGAGCGAAAGTCCTTAAGAACTTGCTTAGTGGAGTTATATACGTCATACTGAATATTTTTGCTGTTGCTAGTTGCTTTCCAAAGATCGTTAATTGCTTCGTTTGGGGATGTTTTTAGGGCTTTACGGAGAACAGTTTGACATTGAATAAATTTGACAGATGGGGGACAAATACTGAGGCCAAACTTGTTGCGGTGCTTAGCGTTCCAGATATAGGTATATCAAGCCATTTACGGATATAACTGTTGACTATGGAATCAATGTTTTCGGTGACCCACGTTTTCGATACGCTAGAAACTGTAAATAATAATAATAATAATAATAAGGAAACTTTTTTTAATAATAGTTTTGTAATAATATAATGACAATGACAATGATAATAATAATACCTACTTACCACAGGTTTCAGTTGCCTCATCATCTAAAAGTTTTAAATCATCTTGTGGTACCAGCTGTGCCTTCCCGCACCGAGTTATGGCTCTTTCTATTGACGTTTTGTTTGTGAACTTCGAATAACATCCTCTGTGGTAACCAGCTGCTGGATTTTGCCATTCGTTATCGTCAAAGCATGCTGTATTCTATGCTACCTCTCTTTGCTTTCCATCCAATGTCTTCCAAATCTCTCTACATTCTAAAACTCGTTTGTATGCATACTCTGTAAAGCGTGCAAGCTGTCCACTTTCTCCATCGAAATGAATCAAACAATAAGAGGCCATGCTTGGCAATGCAAGTTTTGTAAGAACTGTAAGTACATTTCTTCTACCTTGTACTTCATGTAAAATAAAAATATAATGCTCGAAGAGTACAGGAAAAGACTTGAACTAGTACCGTTCATCATATATTACACGAAGTACCCAGGACAAAAATGGCGGCCATCTTGTTTCGAAGCCGTGAAAGATAATGAACTTTGGTGGCAATATACTCAAAAACTGCAGGTTTGTGCGAGTGACAACATTGAAATTCATACTTAGTGTGTCAAAATCTATAGATTTATATAAATTAAAATTAGATGGAGACCGATGGCGGCGGAACTGAAAGATATTTGCCCACAGAATACAAAGATATTACTTTTTTTATAAATGCAAAGCTGGTTATTGTGACTTAACACTTGAAAACTGTATTCTAGATAATTGTGCTAATCTTCACTCTCGCTTTAGCTCTACTGATTCATACCGACCAAACCGTTGCAGAACATCTTCTTTCCGAAACCTATTTTTCAATAGGATAGCGTAGTATTTTCATTTATGGCAGGACTTAATTTGGGACTTTTTTAGTCCTGTTATCTGTGCCTTTAATTTCTTATTGTAAAACTAATAAAAAAAAACTTTTTATAAATTTAGGAAAATATTACAGAAACATTTTTGAAATTATACACCTCCTGCTTTAGCCTCTTCCCTACGGCTCTAATCGATTCCATTTTGAGTTTCTGACAACCTTCGGAAAACTTGACACAAACGTTCGCAAGGCAAATTTCAGTAAGGATGACGCATCCGCAGACGTTTTTGCTGCGTTCGTTGCCATGGCTAACATGACGCAAGCCTCCATTCTTTGGTGGCGTTAATTTGGAATAATTCATGTTAAAAATTGTTTAGGAAAATATATGCGAAGGTTGATGCGTGCATGTTTTTCTAGCACGTATTAGGGAGCATTACCTGTACTTCTTCCAAAGGACAGTTGAGTAATTTCTTGACGTGTTTAATTAAATAATTCTGTAACCTTTCATGCTTTAGCGGGGATGATTCTGAATTCAAAACCATACTCGTTGTAGAACTATTTTACTGCTGAGTCATGTAGTGATAAAAAATTCTTTTTTCTACCATAGGTTGGACCCCCGGTGAAATACTTTTCACCGCAGAAGCCTTTGATACTTGGGAAAGGTTCAATGGGTACATCTGTTTATGTTGGTATCATGGAAAATGGTGCTGAAGTGGCTGTAAAGAGGTTCTTGAAACAGGAATTTGAAGATGCAGCTCAAAATGAGCTACAAATTCTGAGCCGAATTGATGCAAGCAAGTCGCCATTTATAGTAAGCTATCGAAAATGTTTAAACGACGCCACTTTTGTGTATATAGTTTTGGATCTCTGCGAAGAAACATTGAAGGAACACGTTTGTACTCGAAGATTGGAATATCTACAAGATCATGGTCCAAGAATGATCAAAGAAATCCTAAGCGGAATTGAATTTCTTCACAGTCGAAAAATTTTGCACAGAGATCTCAAACCATCAAATGTCTTGGTTGATCTTCAAGGTCACATGAAATTGGCAGACTTTGGAATAAGTCGTCTTTTGAATGAAGAAGAAACCACAGTTCATACAGGTGCGAAAGGAAGCCACGGCTGGATGCCCACCGAAGTCATTGAAGCAATAAATAAAGAAGAGATAGGACGTTTTAAAAAGAAATCTGATGTTCAGGTCGCAGGTATGATCGCTTTCTTCATTTCAACCAAAGGTGAGCATCCTTTTGGTCCTGCGCTTGAACGAATGATAAACATCTTGAAAGGAAATCCTGTTAACTTAAACATGCTTCGCGATCTTCAAGTTCGGAAATTTATTTCATGGTTGATCAGTCATAACATTGATGATAGACCTTATGCTCCTGAGGCGTTGGCGGATCCCTTTATGGTCCACGTAACAAATTCTCTCAGGAAAATTATGTTACAAGAATCCCGTACATAGGAAAATCTTTAAACTAACTGTTCCAATCTAAAATTTTCTCGCATAAAACTTAACTTTCACATGTGAAAGAATATATGAAACCCAAATTCAAATTATGGAAATTGGAAATTTATGTATAAGTATAATATTATGGTTTCGAGTGCAATTTGGATATAACATGCACGAGTGTGTTTTTCAAAGACCTCAAAATAGCACGAATCCGAAGGACGAGTGGTATTTGAAAAACTCACGAGTGCATGTTTATCCAAATTTCACGAGAAACCATGCTATTACTTATTAATAATTTACACAAAAATGTTTGAGACAATTGCAGTTTTAACTTACGCGTTTATAGCGAACATTCCACTGGCAAAGTCCTCCTGGCTTTGTTTTTATCACATTATAATGTACAACGCTAACAGCTTGAAAATTCTACTCAACTTAATATTTAGCTTTTGCTAAAAGATCAGTAAGTTTAAACGTTTCAATAAATTTTCCTGAAATTATGCCTTGTAATATTTACTAGAGGACTCGACTAACTTTATTTAGACTGGATAGCTCTATCGGTCACAAACTGTTCTTCCTAGAAGAGTCATCCCCAACTGTTCCAGTGTTTCTACAGCAGCGGAAACAGGAGCACCAGTTCGGGCAATTTAATCAGACAGACGTTGCCAGTATAGGTAGCGACGATGACAAGACAACTACAGATTGAGAAAGATACAACTACCTGGAAAATACAGGCAAAACTACGACGTTTAGAGCTAAGGCCCTTCGACTGGAAATTAGCGCGCTACTAACTTCCCGACGAAGGACTCGAAACGTCGAAGTTTAATAATCAGACGACTTCATATAATTTTAGGAATCCTCGGTTAGAGAGGTGAAAGGCATATATGCACTGGCCAAACCGTCACTCCTGCATGTTAATTAACCCCTTAAGGTGGCTCCATACAGTTCCGTAGTATAAATACCTTATTGCGTAAAAAATTCAATTTATAAATTTTATCACTTCATCTATTAATTTTAAGCATTCCCGAGTATAAATTAAGTATTTGGTAGAAAGATTTGCAATATTCTTGAACATAATATTGTTTGCATGGTAACAGTAGTCTCGCCAAATATGGTATTTTTTGCTATTTTCAGCAGGTTTTTATTATTTATTTTCCGAATATTGCCGGTGACACCCCATTTTTAACTGCTGTATAGCTTTCACTTTTAATGCGGAATCTTATCCCTGAAAATAAAAAAAATTCTGTAGATTAGAATAGCCAGAATAAAAAATTGTGGATTTAGAGTTTTCCAATCTACAGATTTTTTTAAAATTTTGATATTCTATTTGTTTTAAAAGAAGGTATCGTTGTGCAAAATTTCATCACATGTCACCGTGCAAAATTTTGAATTACTCCGTTTTATTGTGGTATCTCACTCCCTCGGCCGAAAGTTTTTCGAGCTCTGCAAGATCAATGAATTGACATGCGCGTACATGTTTTCGCAGGCGCATCTCCAGAAAAACACACACAAAAAATTTTTTAGTCTCGTCGAAATATCAAATATATGTTGTGTTTACTTGCTTAGAAATGCAAATATATTTAGTTTTGCATGCTAACTCGGGATAACGCCAAGAAAACAGGTGATTGTCGGTCGTTTGGTATAAGATATGTGTGACATGTATGAACTTTTTGGCTTCTGTACATAGTTTTATATTCGTTTTCAGTCGTAACTTGTGTGTTTTCATGTTGTTGTTGACAATTTAAAACAGTCTGAGTCCGCGCATGATGCTGTTTCACTGAATTTCTTTGCTGTTAGTAACACTTTGAATACATTTACCAGTTGTAAGTACAAAAAACTCTGGATATGAACTTATAAATCGCCAAATATTGCAGTAAAAAACTTTTCGTCGGTCGGGCCGATCGCCGTTTGAACGTTGAACATTGCATTTTTTATCTTAAAATGTCTTCTAAAACGACTAGTTATTCAATGTTCAGGGCTAAATCAGGACGAAGTTTGTTCTTTGAGAATAAATGAGAACAAGGAAGACTCAAAACATCAAAATAAACATGACTTGCGGTTCGGAATTTTGACTGAAAAAGTTGTATTTATTTTTGCATTTTTTTGTAATATTTTCGCGCGAAAACTCAAGATTAAGTACCAGTCCCCCGATAATGAAAAGTGTCTGCCTCCTCCGCAGGCCCTCGTTGTGTCATGGGAAGGTCACGATTTCGAGAGGGCCTGCGGAATCTTGTAAAATGAATAAATGTTGTTTTGAAGCTGCTTCGTTAAAGAAGGCAGTTTTATTCGTTCAACTTGGTGTGGACAACAAACCTTATCGTTAAAAAATGCTTCCTTCCACGTCCTTAGAGTCGCCGCCAGTTTAATTTACAAGTTTCACGCCGCTTTTTTATATCTGTTTGTATTCAAGATTATGTAGAAATTTACTTGCTGACGTGACGCCGGCGCCATTTTTTTACAAGATTCTGCAGGCCCTCGCCAGATCGTGACCTTCCCATGACGCAACGAGGGCCTGCGGAGGGAGGCAGGAAAAGTGTACGGAGCCACCTTAAGGTGATTGTTCTGGAAATGAGAATTTCCTGAAGCACGCCTAATCAATGCAAGGTATTTTTTTCTTTGCCCTTATTCTTTCTTTATCACTTTACATTGGAGTTTGACTACATATATTAGCTAGAATTTTCCAGGGACGTGGCGGGGGGGGGGGTGAAAAGTTGCTCAAAATTTATATTTTCTTGGTCAAAGGAATTATCTAAATTTTAAAGGAAATATTATATTATTTACAAAAATTTCAGAAAATCGAAAAAAATTTCAGAATTTGAGAAAAAATTTTTTTGATAAACGGAAAAAATTTGTGGAATCGGAAAAATTTCTTATTTCGCGAAAAATTTGGATATGTCCGGAAAAAATTTTGTACCCCTATAATGGTACACTGACCGAAAATTTTTTGGCGACGGAAGGAAAGGACGAAAAAGGACGAAATAGTTGGTCATTTTCATTGAAACAGTTGGTCATTATGGAATGACGCCCCCCCCAATCTGGAATCGTTCGCCACGCCCCTGGAATTTGCTATTAGATATGCGCAGTAAAAGTGCGCAGCAAACGTGCGCAATGCAAAATTGATGAATCACCTTAATTATGAGATCACAATTATCTACATCTCGCGTGCGCGGCTTTTCAAGCAGTGTCACACAACAAAATCACATTCACGCCGCCACATGTTTGACCTATCCTGTTGCGAATATTGGCATACAAAAACGAAAAACTTTCGGCTCAAAAAATGGCGATTGGACAGTTCCCGTAAATCGACTCCTTTCAAGTCCAGTCGCTACTCAACTTTCTCAGAAAGATTGCAAGAAATCCCGCCTAAGTCAGAATTGAGCGTCAAGACAATTCGACTGAGCGAGAATTTGTTTGTTCATGATTTCTCGGACTTCAGTGATCCTGAACGAAAGTTAAGTTATGCACGAGAAATGGCTCATTCGGACAGTGATGAAGAAATATATGGAAGATATGTTGTTGTAAGTATATGTGCGATTTAGGGCCTGGTTCGGCGCCTTGCCGACCACTCAATCATTTTGGCCACCACAATCAAAGTTGCTTTTCTCTAAAATATAAGCAAAATATTGGAAGAAAAATGAATTTAGAAGTGAGGTTAAGTTTCATATTCTGGTAACTGAAATTTGTTTTGTGAATCCTATGTCGTCTTTTATCTTCAAATGATTCAATGTCTTTAATAATGGTAAATATTGTAAATACCTTAGATTTTAAAAATTTTCCAATGCATGGACAGCATATCCCATTTGAGCTGCTGTAAGGCTAGGCTAAACAAGTCAGTGATCGAGTTGTGGTATTTACATAAACATACCATGCACGTACTTAACTGAAGATTTGGTTTATCTACAATATAAGGTAACGCTGTATATCCAAAAATCTGTTTAAAAAAACGCAGTCCTAGAGGTGGAAAAATACAAAACTTTTCTGGGGGGAGACCACAATCGATACCACACAAAACGTTTTGTCACTAACAACCATCTGTCATCTCTCCACACTCAGTATAGTATGGTAGCCTCATACCCAGACTCTTTAGCAATTAATAGCGTTCAGAGCTCTGGGGAATCCCTGCGCGCCGGGCTCACCCAGAGCCCTGAACGCTATTAATTGCTAAAGAGCCTGGGTACGAGGCTGATAGTATGGCCTCTTTTTGTAGATGTCCCCCGTCCCCATGGATGAATTTTGGAAAAAGCCCTAAACATTGAAATGAATATACCCGGAACGTTACCTTCATATAAACTGCACCATCTTTTTCAAGTTCACGTTAGTGGGGTGAATTACTTCTGTGTTCCAGTTGCGTAGCCAGGGTCTAAACTGGGGGGGGGAGGCAAAATTTGTATGCCATTTCGAATGCGAGTGCCAAAGGCGCGGGGAAAGGGGTCCGGGGCCATGCTCTCCCCAATTAGAACGCTATTTCACGTATTTTAGGACGAAGTTTGAAGAAAATTTACAAACACAAAAATCCATTTTTAAGTCGCCTAAAGTTGTTAGATCGAAAAAAAGTTTTGTAAAATGTTCTACTGTACACGAAAATACAGAAGCAAAATAGCTGAAGATGTCTTTGTTTTTGTAATAAAAAGCCGTGAAGCACTGAAGCTCACTTGGCCGCCATATCAGTTGAACTTTGAAGTCGGTCATGACTGCTGCTATGCGCGCAATTTCAAGTTCAAATGTGCTTTCAGTAACCATATAGGCATTTTTTACTTGAGTTAGGATTCTGGATAGGGAAGACCAAAAGGATATCAATAGTCACGCATCGTCCCCCCACCAATTTCGGTTTTAATTTCATTAGGGGGGGGGGGGGGTCAGAGCCTCCCTCCCTTTGGTTACATGCTGTATTGATATGACTGCATCTATCCTACCTCAGTGAGACAAAAGTACAAAACTATATGTTAACATGGAGTCTTCAAAATATATTTGTTGTGATTAATTTAAATTAAAACCAACCACATCTTCTATTGCGACATTAATAGGATTTTTTTATGTTTATTCAGTGACCTCTATATGTTTATCTGGAGAACTTCAGTCATTCGGTCTATGTGAAAAGTGAAGCGAAGATGGCGGAAATTGACGTCCAATAGCTTCGAAGGTCCTATAATAAACAGCTAATTCCAGTTCTTTTCTAGCTAACGGACCGTATCGTTAACTGAAATTATCATTTCATAAAACCATATTGTTTTCTTTAAATCGAGGTCAAAATACAAAACTTCGGTACACTCCTTGCCAGACCGCGCAGACATAAACAATAGAAAGGGACTGGAACTGACGCCCAATCAATGGCTCTTCAACATTCCTCTTCAATTTCCGCCAACTTGGCTGCAATTTTTGGACTCGAGTTTTCGCTCCAGATATATATGGAGCTCAGTGGAACTTTCCTGCCTTTTTGGTGTGCCACAAAACGCCATTTAGAATAATTCCACTTTTATATTTTAGGACATTAAAAGAATGAGCAATATCCATATTGTCAAGGCAGATGTACACTCGATTCGTGGGAGACACTTATGTTAAAAACGACCAACATTTAATGACTTGAGAAAAATGAAATGGAAATTTTATAAAAAATAAATGAACGATGTAATTACGAACACTTTCGGCGTATAGGGTTTTCAGCATACAGTATACTTTCACCAGGGTGTCGCACGGTTTGGTATAACTATTGCCCAAAAAGATTATAGTTTATATTAAAACTGCACTATAAGACACTAACGACCGCCTACCCTAAAAACATCTAAACAGGTCTCAGCATCGCTACATTGGGTCGTTCCATTTAATATTCGAACCTCCCAATATGTCCCGTATAGGTGATCAACATGAATATGGCTTAGTGCTTATTCCCAGAGGTCATTTTTTTCTTTAAAACCATATTTCCCACACAGGTTATATGTTGAAAGGCTGATTCCTATATAGGTCTCTTTTTAGTAATCCCCCCGGACTTCCAACTATCAGATTATCCGATTTCTACAGGTAAAATTTTAACAAAGCTAGGCTCACAAATAATCCATATTCCTTGGGTTTAGGTGAAAATCAGAATAGTGACTAAAGCTATATTATAATAAAGGAAAGGCTTTAGCCTTTACTTTTTGGGGAATAAATGTTAAGTGATCTTTCTTAATTAAATACCTACGGTGTGGCCAAAACGAACAAATAATTTAGCGACTGTTGTTTGGGGATTCAATAATACAGTATATGTTATCTATGACTTTATAACTAGACTTTGATGATACTATAACTTTGTAAGTAGTCGAATTAAATAATTGACTGAACAGCCACAAATATATGCAAAACAAGTTAATAAAAAGTCTTTGTCATTCATCTTGGTTATATTGCGATAACAATTAATGGCGAGTGCAATTAGGGATTAATAGTACGAGTGATGTTTGGAAATTTTGCCAAAATTTGACGAGCCGCTGGGGCGAGTCCAATTTGGCAAATTTCCAAACATCACGAGTACTATTAATCCCTAATTGTACGAGCAACATCGCATGATTACTTGTTTATTATTAGCATGACAAAATTGGATACGTACTTCTCAATGTCAGCATCATATTCTCTCGCCAAAACCCAGTCCTGCCAGAATTTCAACCAAAATTTGGTACTTTTGTTTGTATTTTCTTTTAGTTCTTTTAGTTCTTTTGTTAAAGCAAAATATGGTGCTTTTGTTCGTATTTTCATCTAGTTCCTCCACGGCAATTTCATTTCATGCTTGTGTTTAAAGTACCTTTCCGCCATTTTGATTGTTTTGGGAAAATCATTAATTGTACTGCAGTACAATTAATGAAATAATTGTACTCCTCTCAAACAATCAGCATCCAGTAATTTTGTCATGCTAATAATAAAATATATAAAAAGATATAAAATATTGTTGTATCAGTCAAACATCCAAGTAAAGAAAACAGAAGCAAAGGAACAATTTATTCATATATTAAATTTATCATTTATTTAATCACTGAATTTGTGTGTTAACCTGCAAGGAAACTATAAACGAAAAAACACCAGAAATTTTTATGGAAACAGTTGAGTGTAAATTTCGTCAAAAATATATCAATGCCATAATTTATATAGGTAATGCACTGTTATTGACTTTCAAACCATTAAATGCTTACAATGCTAACGTTCATATTGTAATCAATTGAAGGCCTATTGAAAAAAAAACAGAAGAAAAAGAAATTTACTGAGCACTATTATATTTCAAATACATAAATAATTATATTCCCCGAGCCGACGGCACGAAGCGCCGTGCGAGGGTACTAATTCCCCCCGGCTATTTACACCCGGGGAAACGAAAGCATTAGCGAAGTCTAAAGTTCATCAAATATCGCGGGCGTCGGTCACCAACGATGGGTGGTCATCCTCACTGATCTCTAAAATATGGTCGATTGCGTGTAGGAGTGGGATGAGCAAGATTTCAATTTTAAAGACATATATTTGGAAAATCGTTTCATATACAACAAGCTTAATTGAAGCAATTTTGTTTGAAGAGATGAGAATAGATTTACTATGGGAAATCGTGAAATATACGGCAAGTTTCCTTTGAATATTTAATGTTTACGAATTTTGTTTCTTTAATTAACTTTTTGCCTAAAAACATGAACTGTTTTCCTTTTAAACGAAGCTCTAAGTTTCATAAATCACAGTTTAATTTAATTTGAGGAAAAATCTTAAAATGTAAAGGAGAACAAATTGATTTGAAGACTGAACTGAAATTACCTAACAATTTGTTTTATTTGTAACTTATTATGTTTTATATTTATTAGTTTTAATATCGGCAAATGAACTATAGTTGAATGAAGATTTCAAAACATTTTACGAAGCGTTTCAAGTTAAATTTTACATTAAATCAAAGCTTACAAAATGCAAAATAGTATACCTACAGTATATAATATGGAAATTTATTGTTGTATAGTTAAAGTACGAAATTCTGAACTATTTTGCAGTTTTGTACAAAAAATATGAAAAATTAAAAATTTAAGAATATCGTGTTGTCATGGCAACACTTGAGCGCGAGCCTGCGTTCAGTGGGCCATTTCTGAATACTTCATGTTAATTTAATGTTTGGAAAATATTGGCGCGGGGTTACTGCATGCATGTATTTCTAGTAGGGTATATAAACATATAGGTGTACTGCTGGTCGCCTGTAGTAACCATAGGGGCTAATCGAGACAAGCGGACACTATAAGTAAAAATTATACATTACGAAAAATTGAGGAATTTAAAAAAATTTACAAAACAAAATTTTTTAAATGAAGCACAAACACACAGAAAAATTAAATATAAAAACAGACACAATACAAACCAAAACAGAGACTCAAAAAAGATTTAGATGCATGGCAAAAGATTTAATTGGCAAAATTATAAAAGTGACATGCACGAAATGCTCTACAATTAGTCACATGTCGCATCACTCCCACAGCCATTAATCCTCAAATTCATTCATTATGTTTCGGTTTTAACAATCTACTGTTGCTTCAGTAGTTCGTCGACCAATAAATCTAATATTAAATTTCCCGTAATTGGTTCTAACTGAGGTATCGAGAAAGTATTTTCAGTTGCTAGTCGTGTTATTGCTAAACAAGTGTCATTCTTATCATGCATTGAGGTGTAATTCAACAAGATTCTCGTCAACCGAATATGGCCCAAATATTTGTGGTTATAACTTGGAATGACTTTATTTTCCGTATTTAGCTCTTAGCTGTTGGCCAGTCAGGAGACATATGGATTTTATATATTTTATTAGCGTAGTCACTCATCACCGCTGACCATCTCTTCCCGCGCCCTCATGCACTTATAACTTGTCATCATTGGAAACTGGTTTTAACAAATTAAAGCATGTGACATTCAATATACTTTTATATACATCTTTATATTCATGAAATGTTATATTATCTATAACTATATATATATTTGAATGGTACACGCTGTTATATAGGAATTATTTAGCGAACTCATTATTAAGATTCTTGCATATATATTTGGCTGATTCTGTTCTGTTGGCGTTACGTGTAGGTTTGGTATTCATATAACCAATCGTGGCCATCAAGATTGTTCATATTTATCGTCATTAATTATAACATTAATTCTGTGCTCTCTGCACCATTCTACTTCATTTATCTTTGTGTGCAGCCAAAGGAACTGCAGACGAAGGGCCTTAGCTCGAAATGTCGAAATTCTCCTTATATTTTTCAGGTAGCTGCATCCCTACCAACGAAAGCTTGTTCTCACTTTAATACACAACTTTATATTCATGAAATGTTATATTATCTATAACTTTATTTGCCATTTTTGTGCTTGAGTAGGCAATATATGTGTGCATGCTACCCACTGTTAGCAATTGTTTAGGGAAATCATTTATTTTATTAAAAATTAAAATTCTTGCATAAATTTAATTATTATCTTTTCTGAATTTAGCAATTGTTCAGTAATCTGTCTATATATTTGATACCGAAATCTTGGGCCTTTGGGACTAACTGTGTTGATTTAACATCATTATAACGTTGGTAAGTATGTAATATCTCTTCTTATGATTTAGTTTCAAGTGTATAATTCTTTTATGGTATACATTTTAAAAAAATACAATTTTTGAAAAAAAACACAAAATGCGCCATATAGCGACTATCTTATTATCCCAGATTAGGGAAAATAGAAATATTTCGAAAGTTTGCTTCTTTAAAATATTTTTAGTTTTAGTGTAAATGCCTGAACGACTGTATGAAGTCCTTGTACATACATCAACATGTAATATTGAAATTCTTCAGAGATATATCGTGCTCTATTTGGGTCTGCAATTAAGGTGGCTCCCTACAGTTATTCTTGTTTAAGCAATAATTCCGTAAAACAGGCTTATTCGTGCAGAACGCGAATTCTTTTCGACTTGGTGGCGATATTGGTCACCTAAGGAATATTTCGAACTAGATTTCGACGATGTCAATGTTCCCATGGCAACATGACGGCAGCATAAAGCATTCCAATTTAACCAATAAATGTGCCGCTATCTCAAAAACGATGTCGGTGACCTATCTTTTTTATTTCATATATCAATAAGGAATGATGTTCTGCAACTGTGGTGAAAGTTTAAAAAAAATTCTGTAGTGTGTGATTTTTTTAAAAGCGAAAAATTTATTGCAAAATTTCCACACTACAGATTTTTTTAAAATTTGAAATTTATAAAATTTACCGCAAAATAAATTCGTGGTCAAAATTTGAAGATAGGTCACCGATGAAACTAACGAGTAAAATGCAAATAAAGTTAGAAAATAGCCTCGTGTAACTCGAGAAATTCTCCTATTGAAAAGCGTCGCTGACTAGTAAAAGATTGTACGCGGGCGCAGAACGAGTTTTCATTCAGCAAAATCGAGCCGCAATGTTGTTTTTACTGTTTTGTTTTTGTCAGCTTTTCGATTTATTTGAGTGCTATGGACATCCAAGGATTATTGTGAGGGATTAAAACGATGAAAACAAAGTTGAAGCTAATTGAATCCTGCCGTTTACCCAATCTATGAGCTGTAACAGCCTAATAACAGGTGGACGAGTTTTTTTGTTTCATGTTTGGTTTTGTACTTTTTGCTAAAAATGAACAATTATGCTATAAAACTGAAATATTTTTCTGTTTACATACAATCACTTTAATCTTGTCACGACTAAAAACGTGAACGTTTTCTTGAGAAGTAAACAACTTTTTAGTAAACGTTTGTATGCAATTTTGCAAATGTTTTACAGTTGAGTCAGTTGACAATGTATAAAAAAATTTAAAAATATTGTTTCGTACGTAGCTATTTTTTGGTCTAGTGATATTTGTATCATATGTAGAATTGCTGTATAGATCCGCAAGTGATTTGGCACTCAAAACGAAGTATTATTCAACGCTTTTTTCCATTAGAAACCTTTTAGAAATAGCTTTATTTTTAAAAAAAATTGTTTTAATCATGCAGTTGCGTGGGATAGTTCACGTACTTGTCCCGCGAACATCCCGCACGGAACTGTAGGGAGCCTCCTTAAGCCATGCAGGCCAAAACAAGCGAGCCACACATGAATAATTTGTATGTATTGTATGTATTTAAAACTTCTTTTAAGACGCTGGCCCCATCAGCTACAGACTGGTTTTCATGGGGGGCGTCTACTACACTATATTATACTAAATTAACAAGACTACTGACTATATTACACTATATATTTACAAGAAGAAACTATTACTATTTACCAATTACACTATATACAAAAGGAAAAAAAAAAGAATAACAAACTAGATCAATATAACAGCCCACACTATTGATAACTGCCTAAAGACGTATTTAAATAGATAAGTACTAGTTTTCGATTTCGATTAACCTCTTGAAAGTATAAATCGTAGGAGCACTCTTGGCATCATAAGACGACTCCATAAGTTAGCTCCTCTATATTTAAAACTCCTTTTTAGACATTCTTTTTTAGGTTTTGGAATTGAGAGGTCAGTATCATATTCTCTCAAATTATAAACATTAATTTAACTGTTTCTATGCATGTAAAATTATTTCACTAAGCAGATTCTTCGCCAGATTCCTGAATATATATCAGTGGAATGCTTCTCAACGAAAATCTGCCCCTTTTGCCCTCTGATCTCGTCGTTGCGAACACCGCTGCGTGTGCCCGATACTGCTTGGCAGTCACGGTTACTAACTCTTGACAAAGGGCCTTCGTTCAAAACGTTGAGTTGCTGCTTATTTTTCCAGGTAGTAATATACCCATCCATCGAATCAAATTCACATTGGTACTACCAACACTGGTAAAGACATTTTTAGTATTTTCACGAAGAAAATACTGGCGGTTAACGGTGAAGGAGTTAATAAACACGACGGTTTTCAGAACGACCTCCCTACAATAACCCCAAATAACATATAGCGACAATAAAGTTTTGCTATGATACCAATATGTTTCTCATAACGTATATCGAAATTTAAGAAGAATTTGACTGACGTTCGAAAATTCTGGGATCCGACCTTCGACGAAGCAACCACAACTATATTAACTATGATTGGTCAATCGTTATTTGAAATGCATTCTCAACGGTTTGTTATCGATCTTAAATGTCGGGTCTCCAGCATTAAGTGCTAGTCATACAAGGCTTCCAAAACTCGCGGATTTTGATTTCCACTCGATAATTTTCATAAAAAGGCACTTACAACTGAAGCACAAATTACACACTCATATTTCAAGTTGATTTATTTCGCGAACATTCCACTTCATTATTATGGTAATATGGTAAAAGCCGTGTTTGCATCATTGCACGCCGGAAATATAATTGTTTGGTATTTCTGGACACATCGCGTTTATTTTGTATTGCTAGCTTTCGCTCCGTAAACCTGCATTGGTCTTCACCAGTGTATTATAAAATTTTTATAGCACCGATTAAATGCCGAACCTGCATCGAAAGCTTCGCCAAAATCGAAGAAAGAAATAAACGTGTCCACAGCCACAAAACAAAAACAACACAATTAAATTTATTTTTACAATGCACAATGGTATCATTTAAAAAAAATTAAATACAATTTTGCGAAAAAACGCGCACAAAATGCGTCATAGCGATTATCTGTTCCCAAATACGGCAAATAGCAATATTTCGAAAGTTTGCTACTTTAAAAAATATTTTTCGTTTCAGCGTAAATGCCTGGACGTCTCTATACGAAGTCCTGTTCCTGCGATATATTGCCCATGGGTATGGCAAAGAAAAAAGGAGAGTTCATTGTAATGGCAAGGAAATTTATAGGACTGCATTATTAGGCAAAGGACACAAGATAAGACTGTAAAATTAGTGAGAATTCATGAACAAAACACAAAAGAGCCACCGACGTGAAGGAGTCTGTATATGTGATACAAATTCATGTTGATTTGCATAAACTCTAAGTTCAAATTTTTCACCATGCATATATCATTCATTTGTTCTAAATTGTTGAAGAATACGCATGTCCTCTTCAAAACCTTTCACAAGCCATTTACAACATTCACCATTCACAACTTATACTGAAAGAAAGTTATGCTGCAAGCCGGCGTTCTTCGTTTTTACAGTAATTGATTTGCTTTATAGTTAGGGCTTTCTCCTGTAGCTAGAACATGTACCAACGAATTTAAGGAAAGTCCTTACTGGTCTTCGGGAGGGGGGAAGGGGGAGAGATTGGAAGTGATATACATAAGCTAATGTTTTCAAGCTCCCGTACTTAATAAAGAAGGATTAGTTATGCACTGTGCTTTAAAATTACTTCGACTTTGTTCAGGGAAAGGGAAGCAATCGAAATTTCAATTCCTGCAGATAAAACCCACAAACTTTCACATTCATCAACATGCATGCAGTACTGAAATTTTTCAGAGATATGTTGTGCTCTTTATGTCTGCAATTAAGCCATGAAGGCCAGAACATGGAGTTACACATGAATAATTTAAGTTTCTATGCATGCAAAATTCTTTCACCAAGCAGTTGCTTAGCCAGATTCCTGACTATATATCGGCAAAATGATTCTCCACGAAAGTCTGCCCCTTTTGCCCTCTGTTCTCGTCCTTGCGACCGTCGCTGTGTCTGCCCGATATTGCTTTACAGTCACGGTTACTAACTCTTAACAAAGCGCCTTCGCTCGAAACTTCGAGTAAATTTCTGCTTATTTTTGAAGGTAGTAATGTAGTACCCATTCACCGCATCAAATTTACATGGTACTACCAACACTGGCACAGACATTTTTAGTTTTTTCTCGAAGAAAATACTGGCGGTTAACGAGAAATAAGCACGAGCTGGGTTTGCGGAACGATCTCCCTCCTATAATATCCCCAGATAACATAGAAGGACAATAAAATTATTGCTATGATACCAATAATGTTTCTCATAACATACGTCGAAATTTAAGAAGAATTCGACTGACGTTCGAAAGTTTTGGGATCCGTTCTTGGACGTAGCAGCAACAACTATATTAACTATGATTTGTTCAATCGTTGTTATTTGAAATTCATTCACAACAATTTGTTATCGATCTCAACTGTCGGGTCTGCAGCATTAAGTGCTAGTCATACGAGGCACCCGAAACACGCGGATTTTGATTTCCACTCGATAATTTTCATAAAAAGGCACTTACAACTGAAGCACAAATTACACACTCATATTTCAAGTTGATTTATTTCGCGAACATTCCACTTCATTATTATGGTAATATGGTAAAAGCCGTGTTTGCATCATTGCACGCCGGAAATATAATTGTTTGGTATTTCTGGACACATCGCGTTTATTTTGTATTGCTAGCTTTCGCTCCGTAAACCTGCATTGGTCTTCACCAGTGTATTATAAAATTTTTATAGCACCGATTAAATGTCGAACCTGCATCGAAAGCTTCGCCAAAATCGAAGAAAGAAATAAACGTGTCCACAGCCACAAAACAAAAACAACACAATTAAATTTATTTTTACAATGCACAATGGTATTATTTAAAAAAAATTAAATACAATTTTGCGAAAAAAACGCGCACAAAATGCGTCCTAGCGACTATGTGTTCCCAAATTACTGCAAATAGCAATATTTCGAAAGTTTGCTACTTTAAAAAATATTTTTCGTTTCAGCGTAAATGCCTGGACGTCTCTATACGAAGTCCTGTTCCTGCGATATATTGCCCATGGGTATGGCAAAGAAAAAAGGAGAGTTTATTGTAATGGCAAGGAAATTTATAGGGCTGCATTTTTAGGCAAAAGAAACAAGATAAGACTGTAAAATTAGTGAGAATTCATGAACAAAACACAAAAGAGCCACCGGCGTGAAGGAGTCTGTATATGTGATACAAATTCATGTTGATTTGCATAAACTCTAAGTTCAAATTTTTCACCATGCATATATCATTCATTTGTTCTAAATTGTTGAAGAATACTCATGTCCTCTTCAAAATCTTTCACAAGCCATTTACAACATTCAACATTCACAACTTATACTGAAAGAAAGTTATGCTGCAAGCCGGCGCTCTTCGTTTTTACAGTAATTGATTTGCTTTATAGTTAGGGCTTTCTCCTGTAGCTAGTTAAACATGTACCAACGAATTTAAGGAAAGTCCTTACTGGTCTTCGGGAGGGGGGGGGGGGGGAAGGGGGAGTGATTAGAAGTGATATACATAAGCTAATGTTTTCAAGCTCCAGTACTTAATGAAGAAGGATTAGTTATGCACTGTGCTTTAAAATTACTTCGACTTTGTTCAGGGAAAGAGAAGCAATTGAAATTTCAATTCCTGCAGATAAAACCCACAAACTTCCACATACATCAACATGCATGCAGTATTGAAATTTTTCAGAGATATGTTGTGCTCTATTTATGTCTGCAATTAAGCCATGAAGGCCAGAACATGCGAGTTACGCATGCAATTTTAATTGAGGCATAAGTTGCACACTCATATTACAAGTAGATTTATTTCGTAAACATTCCACTTTATTATTATGGTAATATGGAAAAAGCCGTGTTTGCATGATTGCACGCCGGAAATATAATTGTTTGGTATTTCTGGACACATCTCGCTTATTTTGAATTACTAACTTGTAATCCGTAAAACTACATTAATCATCACCAGTGTATTATAAAATAAGTTGTGATAATTCATGAACAAAACACAAAAGAGTCACGGGCGTCATAGTTAATAGAGGAGATGGTTTGGAAACTCTTTAGCATTACAATAATATCACAATAAACCTCATTATCTATGTTGTTCAGGTTTATGCAAAAATGTGGTCTTTCATCGTCACGTGTGTATTGTACTTTTCTCAAGTCAACCAATAGGAATGTTCAAAATGTCTTATTGTTAAGGTCATGGATGGGTAATTGGACAAAACCGTCGCTATTGGCTGGTTGAGCAAAAATACAATACGCACGTGACGATGAAAGACCACATTTTTGCATAAACCTGAACAAAAACATAGATAGTGAGGTTTATTGTAATGCTAATTAGTTTCCAAACCATCTCCTCAATTAACTATGCGGGCGTGAAAGAGGCTGCATATGTGATACAAATTCATGTTGATTTGCATAAACTTTAAGTTCAAATTTCCCACCATATATCATTCATTTGTTTTAAATTGTCGAACAATACAAATATCTTCTCCAAGACGTTTCACAAGCATTACAACATTCACCATTTACAACATTCACTAACAGAAAGTTATGCTGAAAGCAGGCGCTCTTCGTTTTTACAGTAATTGATTTGCTTTATAGTTAGGGCTTCCTCTTGTAGCTAATTATAAACATGTACCAAAGAATTTAAGGAAAGTCCTTACTGGCCTTTGAAGAGGGGGGGAGACAGTTTAGATCTGATATACATAAGCTAATGTTTTCTAGCTCCTAAACTTAATAAAGAAGGACGTACTTAGTTTAAGATTTCTTTGACTTTGTTCAGGGAAAGAGAGGCAATTGGAATTTCAATTTTTGCAAACAGTATGTCTCCACACCCCACAAGCTTGCACATACATCAACATGCAGTATTGAAATTCTTATATACCGTGCTCTATTTGGGTCTGCAATTAAGCCGTGTATGCCAAAACATGCGAGTCACACATGAATAATTTATGTTTCTACCGGAAGGTAAAATTATTTCACTAAGCAGATGCTTCGCCAGATTCTTTAATATATATCAGTAAAATGCTTCTCAACGAAAATCTGCCCCTTTTGCCCTCTGATCTCGTCGTTGCGACCGTCGCTGCGTGTGCCCGATGTTGACCGCTTTTGACAAAGGGTTTTTAGTCGAAACGTCGAGTTTCTGCTTATTTTTTCAGGTAGTAATATGCCCATCTACCGCATCAAGTTTACATTGGTACTACCAACACTGGTATAGACATTTTTAGCATTTTCACAAAGAAAATAGTGGCGGTTAACGGTGGAGGAGTTAATAAACACGACGGTTTTCAGAACGATCTCCCTCCTATAATTATTTATTTATTTATTAACTCTTAATTAAAAACGGTAACCCTTCAACGCACCTAGGTAGTTGATTTCCAAGGGGCCGTTTAAAATATTTACAAAATATTAAATTAAAAATATACATTATTTACATCACAACAACGTAATTAGGATTTAACATGCAAGAAATATTGTCAAATAGAAAGATATTTACAGAATAATATAAAGTAACTTAGTTAACATGCAGGAAATATCAAATATAGAAAAATATTTACAGAAGAAAAGACACCCAGATAACATATAGGGACAAGATAACAAGACACCCAGATACCATATAGGGACAAGAAAATTATTGCTATGACAGCAATAATATGTTTCCCATTACATATATCGAAATTTAAGAAGAATTTGACTGACGTTCGAAAATTCTGGGATCCGCCCTTGGATATATATGTAGCAACCACAACTATATTAACTAAGATTCGTTCAATCGTTATTTGAAATTCATTCTCAACGATTTGTTTTCAATCTTAAATGTCGGGTCTGCATCATTAAGTACTAGTAATACAAGGCTTCCGAAACTTGCGAATTTAATTTCCACTCGATAATTTTAATTGAGGCACAAATTGCACACTCATATTACAAGTAGATTTATTTCGTGAACATTCCACTTCATTATTATGGTAATACGGTAAAAGCCGTGTTTGCATCATTGCACGCCGGAAATATAATTGTTTGGTATTTCTGGACACATCGTGATTATTTTGTATTACTAGCTTTCGCTCCGTAAACCTGCATTGGTCTTCACCAGTGTATTATAAAATTACTATAGCACCGATTAAATACCGAACCTGCATCGAAACCTTCGCCAAAATCGAAGAAAGAAATAAACGTGTCTACAGGCACAAAAAAAAAACAACACAATGCACAATGGTATTATTTAAAAGAAAATTAAATACAATATTGGAGAAAAAGCACACAAAATGCGTCATAGCGACTTCTTATTATCCCAAATTACGGCACATAAAAATATAATTTCGAAAGTTTGCTATTAAAAATATTTTTAGTTTTGGCGTAAATTCCTGATCGTGTATACAACGTCCTGTTTCTGCAATATTTTGGCAATGGTATAGCAAAGAAAACGGGAGAGTTCACTGTAATGGCAAGGAAATATATACGTCTGCACATTTTTACTGTAAAATTAGTTGTGATAATTCATGAACAAAACACACAAGAGTCACGGGCATGAAGGAGTCTGCATATGTGATACAAATTCATGTTGATTTGCATAAACTTTAAGTTCAAATTTTCCACCATATATCATTCATTTGTTTTAAATTGTTGAAGAATACGAATATCCTCTCCACGACGTTTCACAAGCATTACAACATTCACCATTTACAACATTCACTGACAGAAAGTTATGCTGGAAGCAGGCGCTTTTCGTTTTTACAGTAGTTGATTTGCTTTATAGTTAGGGTTTCCTCCTGTAGCTAATTAAACATATACCAACGAATTTAAGGAAAGGCCTTACTGGCCTTTGGGGAGAGGGGGGAGAGAGTTTAGAACTGATATACATAAGCTGATGTTTCCTAGTTCCTGAACTTAATAAAGAAGGACTTAGTTTAAGATTTCTTTGACTTGTTCAGGGAAAGGGAGGCAATTGGAATTTCAATTCTTGCAGACAAAACCCACAAGCTTCCCCATACATCAACATGCATGGGCCAGATGCTTTGCTAGGATCTAAATCAAGTAGACAAGCGTGAACTTCTCTTTCTGTCAAAACAACCTCGTTCAAGAACAACTCAGCCACAGGATAGTATTGCAAATCATATTCGTTGTATTCATCAGCATTGTTTTGTAGAAACACAGACTGAAAGAAGTTGTTAAACACGTCCGCTTGGTCTACACTGCATCACGAGAAATTGCTACCATACTTTTAAAAATGGGGATACGATGATGATTTGGTAGTAGCTTTAACAAAACTGCAAAAGCAAATTTTTTTAGGATTATCCTTGAATGACAGTTTTATGTCGTTTAAATAATCGCTATACTTGTTATTCAGAATTAATTTGGCTTCTTTTTGCTTAGAGTTATAATTTTTTATATCCTTTTGTTGGCTTGATTCTTTTGAGGTCTTAGTTAAGTACTGTGCTTTAAATTTCCTTAGACTTTGTTCAGGGAAAGGGAGGCAATTAAAATTTCAATTCCTGCAGACAGTATGTCTCCACACCCCACAAGCTTGCACATACATCAACATGCAGTATTGAAATTCTTAAATACCGTGCTCTATTTGGGTCTGCAATTAAGCCGTGTATGCCAAAACATGCGAGTCACACATGAAAAATTTATGTTTCTACGGAGGTAAAATTATTTCACTAAGCAGATGCTTCGCCAGATGCTTTAACATATATCAGTAAAATGCTTCTCAACGAAAATCTGCCCCTTTTGCCCTCTGATCTCGTCGTTGCGACCGTCGCTGCGTGTGCGCGATGTTGAGCGCTTTTGACAAAGGGTTTTCAGTCGAAACGTCCAGTTTCTGCTTATTTTTTCAGGTAGTAATATGCCCATCCACCGCATCAAGTTTACATTGGTACTACCAACACTGGTATAGACATTTTTAGCATTTTCACAAAGAAAATAGTGGCGGTTAACGGTGGAGGAGTTAATAAACACGACGGTTTTCAGAACGATCTCCCTCCTATAATAAACGCCCAGATAACATATAGGGACAAGAAAATTATTTCTATAACAGCAATAATATGTTTCCCATTACATATATCGAAATTTAAGAAGAATTTGACTGACGTTCGAAAATTCTGGGATCCGCCCTTGGACGTAGCAACCACAACTATATTAACTATGATTCGTTCAATCGTTATTTGAAATTCATTCTCAACGATTTGTTTTCAATCTTAAATGTCGGGTCTGCATCATTAAGTGCTAGTAATACGAGGCTTCCGAAACTTGCGAATTTAATTTCCACTCGAGGCACAAATTGAGGCACAAATTGCACACACTTATTAGAAGCAGATTTATTTCGTAAACATTCCACTTCATTATTGTGGTAATATGGTAAAAGTCGTGTTTGCATGATTGCACGCCGGAAATATAATTGTTTGGTATTTCTGGACACATCGTGATTATTTTGTATTACTAGTTTTCGATCCGTAAACATGCCTTGGTCTTCACTAGTGCATTATAAAATTATTATGGCACTTAGCATTACATATTGGCAGAAAGTTTTAGCTGTCCATCGAACTCTCAGGCAGTTAATTTGACAAACTGTATCTTAAAACTGTGCGAGTTGACTCCATTAAACTGTATTTCTCTCCCAATTGAAAGTTTACATAACTTAGGTAAAGATTTAAAAAATAAATTATTTATTTTCTTCAGTAATTTCTGGAAAGAAAATATTGAACAAAGTCGTAATAGTGGTAAATTAAGGTCCGTTGCCCTAGTTAAGAATAATTTTGTATTTGAACAATACCTTCACGAAATATGTAATGTTAAACACCGTCAAGTAATAACAAAAATAAGAATATCCGCACACAAACTACCCGATGATTATGACAGTATGTCATTCAAATGACATTGGAGATGAATTTCACTCTTTGATGTCATGCTCCAAATTCGAGATATTTTTTTAAATAATTTATATAGTATCACTAATCTTTCCGCTTACTTAACACAAATAATTTATTCCTATAGGCTATATTATGAGCATCTATGGCAAATCTATCATGAAATTAGTGGCAAAGTATATTTCTACGATATTCTTATGCTTTACAATAGCCAGTACATTGCATAAACAAATATATCATCATGTATCGTATATGGGGTGTGGATATGTACTTTTTATAGTTTTATAATTTATGTTAACTTGTTAGCATGATGATACATTTGGATATCTTCATTATTTTATAGTGTAACATCTTACATTGCTGTATTGGTATTTATTGAATAAAGTTCATTATTATTATACTATATCAAAATTTAAGAACAATTTGACTGACGTTCGAAAATTCCTGAATCCGCCCCCGAATGTACTGGAATCTCTGGACAAACAAATTGTGGTGACATCCGTCTCTGCATGGTCCAAATTTGCTGCCCACACAACACGTCTCACATTTTTCACACCACATATATATAAGCGCGGCAAATTGAGACGTTTCATTGTGGCTGCGAAGCATACATCTTTCACATCAGACTAGACTGGTGTAGGATACAACGTACGCGTTTATTCTTCAAGACCACGGTACATGCAACCTCGGTAAGTGTGATCTTAAAACTGTTTCATAAAATCATAACCATGCATCCTGAAAAATTTAATTGGTATGCTAGCTTAACTCTTTCCTGTCACGACCCTATAAACGCAATACACTGCTGTAATACAACTTTGCAGATTCCGTGCATGCTATGTAAATGAAAATACCACCATTCGATTCAGTGAGTCGAAATCTCCTAGTTCCTAACGGTTATTAGTAAAACACGGAGCACACGGAGCAGTAGAAAAACGAAAATCCTTTATAATAAAATACACTGTTTATTATTACAAAATTTTGTTTCCAATAAAGTTTTTTCGCCTTTTACACGTTGGGGAACGGTAAGAAAATTGGGCTTTTAAAAAACACATATGCAAAACTGCCAAAAGCCATAGTTGTATTTAAAATAGGATTGTGTAACTTGTTATCTTACATCTATCAAGCTTAATATTTAGTTATATTTATAATTTACTCTCTATATTATATTATATTATATTATATTATATTATATTATATTATATTATATTATATTATATTATATTATATTATATTATATTATATTATATTATGTTATGTTATGTTATATTATGTTATATTATGTTATATTATGTTATATTATGTTATATTATGTTATGTTATATTATGTTATATTATGTTATGTTATGTTATGTTATGTTATGTTATGTTATGTTATATTATGTTATGTTATATTATGTTATATTATGTTATATTATGTTATATTATGTTATCTTATGTTATCTTATCTTATGTTATCTTATGTTATCTTATGTTATCTTATGTTATCTTATGTTATCTTATCTTATCTTATCTTATCTTATCTTATCTTATGTTATCTTATGTTATCTTATGTTATCTTATGTTATCTTATGTTATCTTATGTTATCTTATGTTATCTTATGTTATCTTAT
>CACRXK020002920.1:18132-39527 GCA_902702795.2 Paramuricea clavata | reverse complement strand
TCTTTGTCGCGTCCCTTTTGGCCAGGTATCCCTTTCGTTTTACCTTTTTATCTTCGGTAGTAACTACGTGAAAGCTCTCAATTTCGTCCCTATCAACACTTCTGGACGAGCTCTCGCCTTCCTCCATGTTGCTTTGAAACTTGAATATATAATCAGATAAGAATACACGAAATGCGCATGCGCTGTTCAATTAACATTCCAATGGCGAGGGCCCTCACAATATGCGCAGAAATAATGCGCAGAACGGACTTGACTTCCACTTTAAGCTTTTGGTAGCAGAGGATACTGGTTGTCGATTTGGTCATGCCACGATCACGACATACTAATATCAATCAGATAGGTGGCGGAGCTGGACGATGGAATGGCGAAGGTCGCGTGTATCTTATGCGTCAGAAGGCAAGACGAAAGGGGAATTATAAAATTGGTTGCTCTGACGATCCAACAAAACGTTTAAGAGAAATACAAAAAACCGAAAGAAACAAAAATATCAAGCTACTTAGATCTGTGAAAGCGAATAAGATGCGTGATGCTGAAACAGCAGCCCAAGAAGCAGTGAAGAAACTTGGTCTGAAGAAAGATAGTTCGCGAGGAAGAGCTACAGATTGGTTCGAGGGTTCATCAAGACACTCGCAGGAAGAAATTGAAACGGTCATACGTAATGCCGTCTATAGAAACAACCGTCAAAATAAATAATTGGGAACAGCCCAAACAGCCATGACATTAAATACCAGCAGAATGAACAGCAACTCGTGATGAAATGTAAAGATTTCATAGAGACGTAGTTTATGTTGCATTGGCTTTTATACTTTGTTCGGATACTAAATAAATGTGTTTTATGTACTTATTTAAAGTGTGAACAATTACTTTTCAATCAAATCTATATAGTAAAATGATGTTTATCATATTTAAAATTAAGGTAAATGATCTTTAATGTTTATATTTGCTACTTTCGTGTTTGGCATCTTACGCTTGGCTAACTTTGAACACGTTTTGAATCATCGTTCCGCAAAAGCAATAGAAGATTCGCTGAATTCACGAGAAAGCGGTGCCAGTATTTAAACTACAGTTTAACGTTGTCAATAGGAATACAGTGCCTTAGCTCGTTTGAAAGCTGTAACAACAAAAATTTGGTTATTCGCTCAGGTTTTGACAACGGCAAAGTCCAAAGAGAAACCGAAGAAAAGCTGCTGTATAAGCAACTTTCGCTTTCCGTTTCCCTGGCCGTTTTCCTGGAAAAAATGCCATACAAATTAATATCAAGTATTGTATTTAACAAAATTCTATCAAAATCTCATCTGATTGTTTGACTCGTATAAAGGTATAGGTTATATAATAGCAAGTTCTACCAGATGCAACAGATGGTGGTCACAGGTCCATAGTCAAGGGTGCGACATTTGTCACACTGATAAATTCACGGAGACTATATCTGTTCTCAAAGGGTTATAGTCTAGATAACCGGATTCCGATGATAGAAACAGGATTGTTTTCGGAAGGCCCTATAAATCAACCTTCTTGAAAAAGTTAAAGCAATAAAGGCTTCTCTTATCAAGATTTTTGTCATCGATGTTAGATCTGAAGGACTCTACAATACCACTCTCTTGTAGCATTGGTTGCTTACAACAGAGTGATCTCGGAACACAAGAAAAGTCGTTACAGACTATCGCATTTTTCGTGGCGGCATTCTACTATGGTGTCCCATGTCCGCCAAAAATCAACTTTTGCATTTCACTATATGATATTTTGAGGATCATATTCATTTCATTAAAATAACAACATTGTTTTTGAAGATCACCGGTTTATCGGTTGAAAACACAACTTATTTTTTGAAGACCAACTTTTGAAGACCAACTTTTGAAGACCAACTTTTGAAGACCAACTTTTGAAGACCAACTTTTGAAGACCAACTTTTGAAGACCAACTTTTGAAGACCAACTTTTGATACCCAACCGCAATCCAATGTCTTTGTTGTTCGCGGGCTCATATTGTGATTTTCCGCTAAAATCATCTCTGTCTGAGTAACTAAACTTTTTATATATTCATTGTCTTATTTTCCTTATCCATTTTGTGCAGGCCGATGTAAATTCAAGAATATGAATTATTCATATACTGTACAATGTACATGACATGTATTAATAGTTAATTATGATTCAAAAATCATTAATAATTCAGGAGGAAAACACAGAGAAAAATCATAAGCGTGTCGTGGTTTTATATGTCATAAAAAATCATGTTAATTTACATAAACTTTAGCTTTGATTTTCTCGGTTTAGATAAAGTTTATTTTAAAAATTACTTTGCCAATGAACTCAACTCGTATAAGATATTTGAAGCCATTTAAAGCACTTGTAGTCGTGTTTTATCACATATAAATCACTCCGCTACGCGTCGTGTTTTATATGTCATAAAACACTCCTACGCGTGCTTTAAATAGTACTTTATGACTTGGTGTTGGCGGCTCGTATAATATTTTACTTGTGATCAGGTTAGATTGCAGAATACCCCTCCATTTTCTAACATTACATGCAATTTTAGAATTTTAGTTGCGATTTTCTCCTTTTGTAAGATGTGAAGGAGTAGATTACATAAACATTTATAACTTTAATATCCACTCCTTCACATCCTCCAAAAGGAGAACATATTTCGAGCAGTGGCAGCAGACATCAACTTTTAGGGGGGGGCAGGGGGAAAGCTTGTGCAGGTTTTTAATGTCCTGTGTACCATTTGGACTCATAAACAGTGCCGTAGCAAGCTCGATAATAGGGAGCTTTAGATTTGACTACGAATACGACTACGAGTACGAGATTCGTCAAGCTAAACGTATGCTGTATGCTTACGCCATCCCGTACTGACGCGAAAAAGTCGTAGCCGTCGCCCATCTGAGTACGAAATTGTGGAGAAACCTCGTAGTCCTCACGACGACTTTTCAAAAAAACAAAGAAAGTTGGCTTTTTTTTTGTTTTCCAAAAATAATTTGTAGCATTTATATAGCGTTTATCCGGCGCAAATAATATATTAGTACTAAATATCTGGCCTGTTTTTAATGTTATGATTTGTTTACACGTTTTGTAGGGGATTTTAGTCTGCAGGAGATTTAGTTTATGAAACTTTTTCTCTCCGTTGTTGGTTTACTGTTATAAAAGCAACATTTGAATGGAAACGAAAACGACTATGTAATTTCCTCGCACACGATCAAATCTCGTACTCGTAGTCGTACTCGTAGTCAAATCTAAAGTTCCCTAATTGGGGGGGGGGCTGATATTCATATATTCATGTTCTGTGTTATTATTTCTTTAGAAATCAATTGTTTTTATGGTCTGTGAACACAAATATATGAATATCAGCCCCCCCCCTCCCCAATTATCGAGCTTGCTACGGCGCTGCTAAAACCTGACTGTGTGTAATATATTAGGATATCTATGTTCTAGGACAATACATTATCCTGTTTTTCTCTGTTTACCAATGGGTCATTCCAGAAAACATCCATACCACCCTCACGGAGGAAATTAGAAGTTAACTCCCCTACCCCCTTCGGATATCCTATTGTCTGCATTGGTATTCCATTTGTTCCATATTGAAAAGAATGTTATATGCCTCTCCAACGTTTGCACATATCGAATAATCAAGATTCATATTTACTAGCAACCGTTGTAAAAAATCAAGTTTCAGCATAAGCTCTTATGTAGTCTACATTAGCGTCTCGAGACTGTGAAAAACGGTCGATGGAATTTATCACATCAAAAATCGCCTGTAGCAAGTATTGTTTGTCTTCTTCCTCCATTTTGAAAACATAATAAATGAGCCCGCGAACAACAAAGACATTGGATTGCGGTTGGGTATCAAAAGTTGGTCTTCAAAAGTTGGTCTTCAAAAGTTGGTCTTCAAAAGTTGGTCTTCAAAAGTTGGTCTTCAAAAGTTGGTCTTCAATAAGTTGTGTTTTCAACCAATAAACCGGTGATCTTCAAAAACAATGTTGTTATTTTAATGAAATGAATATGATCCTCAAAATATCATATAGTGAAATGCAAAAGTTGATTTTTGGCGGACATGGGACACCATATTCTACGGCCCTGACTGGAGTGCTATTACAATGTTTTTTTTATTTTCACATGGTGGTAAATAAATGGAATTGAAGGTCATGCAGATTGTAGTTTAGTTTTCTTGCTCTAATAATTATGAAGTGCGACTGTATGTATGACCAGCGGACAAGCTGAAACATTCTAATACCCAGAACCCTCTGCGCGTAAGGAGGGCTCTGGGTACGAGAATGAAGCTGATTGTTGAATTTCACATTTGGGGGAATTTGGGAATAACCCCATTAGCGGAGGCGAGCAAATAACTACTGCGTATTTGTTGTGCATGGGAAGTCTATAATTTTGTGGCGGCGTATATAAAGTACAAGTCTTTGTAACAAAGTAAGTTGATTTCATTAAGTCTTTATCGTTCACATCACTTTTAAGCTACAATACAGCCAGATTTCATAAGACATAAACATATATATCAAGGCCTAGTTAGCCTGTGACGAGAGCCTTCTGCTCTGCTCATATTCTGTGCTCTAAACTTAGGAAAGCTCGGTGAGTTACTTATTATGGCCAGAAAAAAGAACCAAAGAGGAGGCGCTGCAGGACGATGGAATGGCAGAGGTAAAGTGCATATATGCTATGACAAACGGCAAGGAAGTAAGTAAAGATCGGATGCTCCAAGAATCCGAAACGACGATTACAACAGGTTAGACGAACCGAGAGAAATAAAAAAATCAAGTTGATGAGTTCTTATAAAGTGCCTAAAAAAATGCGCGACGCAGAAACAGCAGCGCAAAGAGCTGCAAAAAGCAAATTAGGACTTAAGAAAACTTCTTCGCGAGGTGGAGCAACGGATTGGCATAATTTATCGCGAGTTTCACAAAGAAAAGTTCGCGACACGATCCGTTAAGCAGTACAGAAACATAATGCTAAACGGCCTAAACGCAAATAATTTTGGAACAAATATTTTCGTCCTAGAGACGTATAGTTGATATAGTTACTTTGTGGTTGACTAAAATCTAAATGTATTTTATGCTGATTTTATGCTGATTTGACGATTTGAACTCGTTTGCTGCTTTCGTATTTGCCATTTGGGGATCTACAATAGAGCTAGACTACAGAATCAGAATCAGAGATATGCCATTGCTACTTTGAAATTTATAACAGAATAACCTTTTGGTTAATCGCTCAAGAAGTTAAACTATAGCAAAGTAAAAAAGTTGCTGTTTAAGCAACTTTCGCTTCTGGTTTTCGAGGAATAAATGTCACTTGACACTTGCTAATTAATATTCGAATATGTGCATGAGTTTAATATTCAAAATACATAATATCAGCAACATGTATTTAACAAATAGATAAAGTGCCTATGACACGAAATTTCACCCCAAATGTTTATGATTGTAAAGATCACTTAAAATGACTTAATAATTTCTTTTATAGAATTTTGGTAACTTGCTTCCTTTGCAAGATATTCAACTTTGTTCATATGCAAATATCACCGGTGTGACATCACATCGCATGATGACATTTTGCATGAAAACGCAATATTTTACCTTGATAAAATATGTTTACAAACAAATACAGAGGGTTAATTACCAGCTATGAAATTAATACATATACAAGGGCAATTTTTAAGTTTTTTAGATACATATTCGTCAAGAAAACTATACTTTTCTGAAAACTCATTATGTGATGTGATCACTATAAGATTTTGCTTTTGTCTGTTCAGTTTTAGATACACAGTATGACGTCATAATGTGTACAAATTATAATTCCGTGCGTCTGTCGTCTATAGATGATGGCTCTCGACCAATGAAAGCGCTTGAATTCTTAACGATATTGTATAATTGTCATTAGATACGCTATCACAGCTACATAAAGGAACGTCCTGCTAATATTTTTCTCCTCGACTTTAGATGGTTAATATGATTTGCAAAATCTGACTTGCGTGAACATTTTAATGTAAGCATAGGCGTACGAGACAGGAGGGCCCCCCAATTTTGGAAAACCATGGAAATTCGGGCAAATGCTAGGCAAAATCAAGAAAATTCGGGGAGATTTATCAGAAAATAGCTTAAATTCATTACAATCCTCCATAAAAATTCGGGCAAACTTTCAACTGCCCCCTTGGAAAGATCAGCCTCGTACGCCTATCAATGTAAGTATCCAATGCCATATTGGCAAGTGAAACCATGCATATAATTTAAGTGTGATTTCAGTGCGCGAAATGAAATCGCGGGAATTTAAGACCGAGAAAAATAGTGTATCACGCGAATTTAAATACCACAAGTATATTGTCTATGTATCTTTCTATTACGCATTGCTTTGAGGCAAATCAGTTACGTGGATTAACAATTTGTACTGACATATTGTATTATTTTGTTTGTACACTAAATGTCAAGACTGCGTCTCTAAATATTCTTGTATATGCTGATAGATATGTCACAGTTTCTTAAATTCGTTTTTTCGTCGCATAAATAAATCTGCCCCCTCCCCCCCCCCCCCCCCCCCCCCCCCCAACGCTAAATATATATCTTCAACGTCTCCTCCTTCAATAATTTCTAAAATCCTTGCTTGCTGAAACTTCCTTGCTTGCTGAAACTTGCTTGCTTGTTTGCTTGCTTGCTGATTACCAATATTTTTACAATGAAAACCGGATATTCACGAAATTTCATTAAATTTAAGCCAAAATTACTGATGAGATTTAAATATTGTACAGAGATGTGCAGCTCTCAATAAAAGGCAACCTCGTCGTATCCAGGGCATACTGCCATTGAGATTGGTGAAGAACTTTTTTCACAACTACAACAGCCTCGCCTCGGCTTTCACTGCCACCAATTGTACTCACAGATTTCACATTGCCATGGACAGCTGAAACAATGGAATGTGAATTTGTTAAGGATTACTTTTGAAGGATTGGATAGGATTAAGACCAATAGGCCTTTTGTAGAAATGCAATATATGTCAAAACAATGCCAGACAGGATGGCATAAAGAACAGTGGGATGATGTTCAAAACAATGAAAAGACAATGGAAGATTCTGATCACTGGATCATGACTGGTGACATGGAGAACAGTGGGATTTTCAAAACAATAAAAAGACAATGGAACACTCTGATCACTGGATCATGACTGGATGACATGAAGAACAGTGAGATTTTCAAAACAATGCAAAGACAATGAAACATTTTGATCACCAGATCGTGAGTAAGTGAAAGTATGCCATATACTTAGTGCGCATGCTCATAGTAAAGCTTATATTTTGATATATTAACAACAAATTAAAACACTTTGTTTTGTTTGCAGAGTGCAGTTTAGAAAACAAACATCTTTAAATACTTACCAAAATCTCCGGTACAAAAGCTTTTGATCAACTCTTGCCGCGAGCATGTTTTACAATCCTTTAGCCTGAGCGAGCCGTGGCCATTTCCAAGAAACATAGCCCTATACGTGAACACAGCCTTGTCCATGTTCACATCTTTCGCAGACTCTACATAGATCATAACGTGTTTTGTCTGTGAGCTAACACAGATCTCTGACGTTATATTCATTGCATCGTAGCGTCGAAGAAGTTTAAAATTGTCTTTATTTCTCGTAAAAATGTCAAAACCGTTATTTCTTGAGGAGATACACACTTTATATTCTCCCTCAGTTTTCTGAGGTACTCCTGTTTTGAACATCATTTGTACGCCACCATAAGGCTGTTCCCAGGTAACCTGGCCACTTTGACAAGCATAGAAATGTACAGGATGCACGCTTGCTGGTATTGTCCTCTCTCCTGACCTGTAAAAGTTACAATCAAGTTATAAAACACATCAGTGAATAGAAAAGTAGAAAATGCAAAAGAAATCAATGTTTAAACAGCATTCGAATCAATAATATCATCTCTGGATCAATACGAGATGACCTTTACTGGACTTCTAGGGAGAACAGTTAAGAACTGATAAAGCTATCCAGTATAAATAAAGTTAGTTTAATTGAGGTTTCCTCCTGGAGTAACACTGGATCAATAAGAGATGATCCTTACTGGACCTCTATATAGGAAGAACAGTTTAGAACTGATAGAGTTATCCAGTATAAATAAAGTTAGTTTAGTTTTAGGTTTCCTCCTGTAGTAACATTGATAGAGCTATCCAGTTCTAAATTGGTCTTACTGAGTTCTTTGCATAAGCTTAAGACATAGGAAAGGACATATATTTGAAGATCACGCATCTCAGCTGAGAAATACCATTGTATGATGCTAAAATTATTCAATGAAGCGTACAAGCAGCTGCAATTACTGAAAGGTGCAAAGAATACGATTTAAGGATTGTTTTCAGCTTGAAAACAAAACAAAAATTTGGCCAGCGACGATGCCTACTCAAACCGTCCTCTAATTCTGATTATCTAGTAAGGAATTTAGCATGCATGATGGGCAGGTTATTGCTTTAATTTCCTGGTATTTGAACAGGAAAGAGTAAACAGAATTTCCTGAGTTATTTCAAGAATGCAACAAGACAAAAACATTCCAAAGTATTAATGATTTAAGTAGGGCTTAGTCTCAGACTAATTACAAAGCAAACTGCAATTTTATATCGAATTTGACAATACGAGCGGAAATTCTCATTGTTTTCGATTGTTTTAGAAAGCTGCATTTCAAAGACACTGGAAAAATAAGATTGTCACCCGTGCATGCACAAAAATTTCAAATCTTGTCAACAAGTTGTACGGGCACGGCTTTTTCAAAGTTTTGAACAAGTTTGTAACAAGAAGCCAACATGTTGTAACAAGCTTCAGTTTTAGAGTAACAAGGTTGTTGTGAAGTCGATATCAGGATGTGTTCGCACTGCTTGTTCCCAGTTCCAAGTCTGGAACAAGTTGTTATCACCTTGTTACAAAATTGATGACGGTAACAGACTTGCCACAAGTTGTTCCAACAAGACTAATACAGGCTGTCCGTAAGAAGTTGCTACGAGCTTGTTGTCATCAACCTGTTAACAATTTGTCACATGCATGCAGACGATATCAGACTTGTTGGAAAAACGTGTTGCGAGCCTGTTGACGTCATCAACCTCGTTACAAGATGATAACGACTTGTTCCAGACTTGTCAGCAACTGGGAACAAGGAATGCGAACATCTCTTGTTGACAAGCTGCAAGATTTTTACGCGTGTGACCTGTCAACTATACAAGGGTATTGATTATTGACGTAACATCGACCTACACGAGTGGATTTTTCAACTTCTTATTGAAATGTCCTGATGTATAAAATTAAATTTGGAGCATGCACAAAATTAAACTTGTCCTGTATATTTATTAAGTTTAATCATTATGCATAGCCAATGAATATTTAAATAGTATTAATCTTTCATCTCTTGCGTTGCATGGACATGTTTTATTTTTCCATCAGAAAGTGAAAGGTTTATCAAAATGAATCATTTATCTTGTCAAATACAACACCTGCCTGTCTGCATTTTCAATTAGATGTTCAGCGACAACGTATTTATTTGCAAATCATTTTCATCCAAGTTTGCACGGGAAAATTATCTGAGATCATGCATGCACAGATCACATAAATGTTTGACAAAAATCTTCGTGTCGTTGCCCAATGGAGGTTTACACTATCAGAAAGCGAATTAAGGTCTTGAATAAATGGTGAGGTTGCAACTTAATTGTTTGCCAATTTTTTTCCCCAATTCCAGTCAACCGACTCATTGTTTACCGAATCCAATTCCTAGTTGCAAATTTACTGCGTGCCATCTCCAGCCGTACAGATCCTATTTTCCCAGCGAAAACTATACAAATTCCACCTCCATGAATCATTGAAGATTTTTTATAGGCTTTCCAAATTTACATTCAAATAAAATATCATATTCAGTAAACTATAAGTCGTGCAAATTTTAGTCGAGTTGACAATGCTAATA
This sequence comes from Paramuricea clavata, assembly GCA_902702795.2. Classification (NCBI taxonomy): domain Eukaryota; kingdom Metazoa; phylum Cnidaria; class Anthozoa; order Malacalcyonacea; family Plexauridae; genus Paramuricea; species Paramuricea clavata. Next base: position 29,606 of record CACRXK020002920.1, on the reverse strand, counting down.
AAATTGCGCGCAAAAACTGAAGCAAAACATCTTATGTAAACATAAGCAATCTTTTGAAACTTTCATAAACAATCTGATCATTTTTAATTATTTTTTATCAGATCGTTTTTTTATCAGATTGTTGGCCAATTGAAAGCCAAAAGGCAATCAGACGTTCGTCTATGTCTTACATCGATTCAAAATTAAATCTTGGCATTGTAAGTTGTCCTTGACCTTTTCAGATGAAAAAGTTGCACACAATTCATTCAGAGTATCACAAACATGCACAATAGGTAGCTAACAGCATGATAGCATGCTTTAAACATTTATAATTTCCAATAGCTCGGTCCGGCTCTCTACATAAAAAATGCCCCTTGGCGATGTTGTAATATTTAAACGAAAACAACGCTATTTTATATACCATCCCTGTGGAGTGAAACGTTTACTTTAATCGTGCCGGGCTCAGAAATTATTACGATGGTAGACTGGTTTACACTATCAAAGTTTCTGTGATCACAGTAGGATTTTTGCATGGGTAAAGTTTTGAAGGATTTGTAAGAAATGTTTGAAAGAACTAACCCATTGTTTAACACGAGCCACTTCCCTCAAACATTTCTTACAAATCCTTCAAAACTTAGAATTTACCAATGCAAAATTCTTATCAATGCAAAATTCCTACTGTGGTCACAGAAACTTTGATAGTGCAGCCTTCAACCCGATTGCAAGCTTTAATACAATCATTGATGATACATGAACATGCCCTTTATTGACATTTCAGATTTTGAAATGTTTTTAACCGAAACCCGATTGCCTAGGTGATAGAGAACATCTTATCAAATCTAATAAAATCGTCTCGGATCATATAGCTGATATTAGATCATGGGAACTGTAGGTGCTATTTTCCCGATTCATCTTACTAATTCCCCGATAAAGGACCTTCGCTCCGAAACGTCCTTGTATTTTTCAGGTAGTTGTATCCCTATCAATTCGAAGCTTTCTGGTGGTGTTATCACAACATACACTGGCAAAGACTGTTTGAGTGCTCTTCACTATAAGGTGCCGTTACTTGGAGAAGATTAGGAGACTCTTGATGATTCCAGTGAAAGCTCGTCATTTGGTGGTCAGTGTACAGCCTGTAACTCCTAACGAGTTAAAGTTATGTAAACTGTTTCAGGAAGTTCCAGCTAAAACCACCGTAACTTATTGAAGAATAGTTACCACTGAGTATTTTTACAAAATACAAAAGGACAGTAATCTGGATGTCCAGATCGAATCTGTCCTGACGATGACTAAAATAGAGTCGAAACGTATAAATTCATTAAAGCTACAAAATGTTATTCGGAGTTACTGTTCTTTTGTATTTTGTTGAAGAAATACTCGTTGTATTACCAAATAGACAACACAAGTCATTTACTCTCATCATATAGTCTGCAACAACCTAATTCACTTGCCCATTACGACTAATACTGTTTTGGAGATCGAGGCGTGCAATCCCGCAAACTAAACCGATTAAACAAACGTTGGTTGACGCAAACATTGGTTCGGTTAAGTGCAGATCATTGGCTGTTATTTCACAAGTTAGACCTGGGTTACACTTATTCAAAAGATACCAAAGAAAATAGATGGACTTTGGCCTCACGGCAATACATTCTAGACAATATTTCAGTGTGTCCAACACTGGATCATTCCCCCGTCAAAATGGACCCTGTTTGAAACAGACTCATATATTTGTCCTGATCAATTACATGGAAACGATGCATAATTCTTACATGCAATACAATCTCTCTAACAACCAATCTTTGAAATCTTATCTCTTCTTAAAAAAAAACGTTTCTCTGGATTGACCCGATAGGTAAATTGAAGTTGACAATCTATGCATTTCATTGAAATAATTGTTCAAGTCCCACGCAAGTTTGTATTCCGCTTATCAACATATTATTCTTAAGCATGTAAGGTTATATGTTTGAGATAGACTTTCGAAATACTTCAAACATAATGATAAGAGTCAAGTATAGGCAGTATACTCGTGTACAATCACCGACCGTGGGTTGTGTGTGAACAACTTAGACTAGATTAAAAACGTCACATTAACGCAAATTTCAAAGCAATTTTCCCAACAGCCGGTTTAGAAACATGAAGATAGTTTTCCACAATTCATGTCTGTATCAATAGACATGTATTCTTCCAAAGTTTTGAAATAAACAGAAGTGCAAATGTACCCAAACTAAAACAGCAGGCTAAATTTGAACCCAGGGTTAGCGCTAACCCAGCTTTGAACCGGCCCCAGAAGGTTTAGTAACACAGTAGCCTCAAACACCAAAGTGGTTTTATACATCATATATAGGCTTGAAATCTATAAGCGGCAATAAAAAATTCTTCCCAAATTGTGTTTGGTAGCATACAAATGAATATATATTTGCACCGTGGAGAACTGCATACTTATTTTCAAGTCGACATGTTGGAATAAGCTATAACAGTACAGCTCTAAAGCTAGAACCGTTGAAATGAGGTCAACATGTTGCTTCAACATCATCTAACAATTGGATGCAACATTGTTTCAACACTATGTTGGCTGGTGTTGGATCGGATTTGACTTGGTTTAAAATTCTTTGCAAGCTGGCTACGGTCACAACTAGAGCATTGAGCATTCTGTAAATTTTCTACAATCAACATATAATAGCACCGTAGCTATTAAACATAGTAAAATTGTTCAACGCTGTATGTTAGGGATATCTGCTATATGGAATACTAGCGGAATATGGAATAATAAGCGACTATAGCATTGAATTGGGTATAAAACTGGAACATTGAATAACTATAAGCGTTATATAAATGTACTCACATGCATCACATACAAATCTTTTACAACTTGATGTCAAGCTTGTATAGGCTATACGTTTAGGATATGGACACATTATAAGCTGTGAATTGATAGGGATATAATTAGCTGAAAAAAAACAAGGAGAACTTCGAGGTTCTGCTCGTATTTCTGAAGTGGTTGTACCTCTATCATTCCACATCTTTCCTATTCTTGTCACTCCCAACACTGGCACACTGAACCGCGAGATTAAATCACTACAATATAAGCGGCAATGGCTCTTCTCAAATGTGCTCAGTATGGAGCTTGAGCATGATACCGGCGGTAAAGCAAGCTTTGTTTAGATATAAAGTTTATACTGAAAACATATCAACACTAACCGTACTGTCCAGTCACACAGCCCCTCGATGATATTAGATTCAGAATTCACTTGAGCCAATACGAGTAACAGCAAATACCAAGTGACTTCAAATGGATTCATCTCGGCAGAGACAACGGATACAAATGCACTCAAACAGCCAAGGTTGCAGTGCACGGTGCTGTGTCCAACAGAAGGTCTTTTGTATAAACTAGCGAAAGCGGGAGAACTGTATTTTAGCTGCAGGAAACAAATAATAAAGGTCTTAAGCATCCGCTTAAGTACACATCAATTATACAGCGAGCTGTGATACGTTGTCAAGCGTAGCAAATGTCTAGTTTTCATCTCACTAATGGTTTTCGCTTCGTGTTGATAATCAACAAAATGTTTGATTAGTGATTTGGGGTCGTGATAGGATCAGACGGTGCCAGGGAGGTGGGATACCACCGGCAGCTGTGACTCTTGAATAGAACGAGAGATTTCAAGGGTCATTGTGTGTGTGGGCGGAATTTTGAGTGTTGTTGTTAGAGAGTTGGGGAAGGAGGTTGCACACAATACACTTTGTGGCCGGGAGGGAGGTGGGGAGGGAGGTGGGCAGTGGGGTATACAGCTAATTCAAAAAAGCTTGTCCTTTGCAAACCTTAAATTCTAAACCTTAAACATTAAATTCTAAGTGAGCAAAGCATAATGAGAGCATCATTCAATCAGTTCAGAAATCATATATGAGGCCCATTTCTCAGAGACATGGTAAATATCTCCTTAACAGAACAATTCATTTACAAATAGCTGCGATATTCAACTACTATAAGCTTGAAACTTATGCTTCCATTAAGCTTTGCGCCCTAAGAGTTTAAGGTTGAAAAGGACAAAATGTTTTGAATTGGCTGTATACATATGGAAGATGGATAAATCTAATACGCAAAACTAATAAGCAAAGGGTCGCCGCGTCAATTAAAGGGCAAATGGGGGAGGGGGTGTCTCGCTAGCGGTATTTTTTCATTCCTACGTACAGCTAATTCAATTACGGTTGGCTTTGACAGTTAAAATTCACAATCGCAAATCCTCTGGACAAGCCAGGGACACTTTTTACTGCAGATTGAGAGGGATTCCACGACCTGCTTACTCCTTATAACAGCTAGCTACACACGCTGTTTATGGGGAGCTATAAAGGGGGTGTTTATGGGGAAAGGGGTACCGACAAAGGGCCATCGTTCGAAACGTCGTTGTATCCCTGATCATGTAATCTCAAGTTGGCACTATACCCACAATGGCACAGACCTTTCAAGAGAGGGGCACAGTGTGACACAGTGTCTAGATGGTAAAAACAAAGAGGAATGATTGCTTGTCTGAATGTGAGAAGAGAGGTTCACTTGGATACAAAGTCTGTGTGTCGTAGAATATCAAAATAGTTTATCAATCTAAGTGGCAACATAATTATGTCTATAATAACGTCTAGAATGATATGCCGTCCTAATATCGCATTGTTGAAATAATTTGGTTTATTGAAAAGTCTTAATGACAAAGTTTTCTCATGTAAATTTTTATGCACAATGTCATATAATGGCATCATTATATTCTACATAAAAATAGATTGTAGTGTTCTCGACGTCTTTCCGATACAACACAATGAAAGATGAAAGCAATTGAGCAAGATCAATTATACGTTTTAAAATAACTTCTCTTGGGAATTCAAGTGTGTCAAAGTCGGGTCACGTTCGAAGATATTTTCTCTCTTTTTCCCCGTGGTCTTACATAAACTAGACGTACAAGTGACTGGGGGTGACTGAAGTAACTATGTCACAGACTCTGGCACAGATGAATCCACCATGTCACAGACTCTGGCACAGATGAAGACCACGGTGGTCAGGCTAACTTTTCACCCTGCCCGATGTGGATATACTATACACTCGGAGTAACATCAAAAACATGATATTCACTCAAGTACATAACATCAAAACACACACAAAAATATCATAATGTGGTGTGTCTTCACATTTTGCCTCGACGAGTTTTGCATGCGTGACCATTAACGAGCTTAAACAAATGACGTTTTTGTCCATACAAGCGTCAGATTGCCAAGGGGAGACTGGGTTAAAAACTGTGTACATATGACAAAACATAAAATTTTTAAACTTTTTTGTTTCCTTATACGAGCGCCAAAATGCTGCCAAAATTAGTTCTACCAATGGACCATTTACATTATAGACTAAATTTTGATCTAGACAAAAAATTCATCACAGCTTGAAAGACCATCACAAAATTAGTAATATTCCAAAGTTTCGTTGTGAAATGTTGTAAAATGCGGATAGTATAGCCTTGCAAAGTTTGCCGTTTTTCAGTCATTTTGTATTACGCACGGGAAATTGACAGCCCAATCGGGTGTTGGGGCGTCAATATCCCGTGCGTAATACAAAATGACTGAAAATTGCAAATTTCGCAAGGCTATATTATCCGCATTTTACAACATTTCGCAACGAAACTTTGGAATATTACTAATTTTGTGATGCTCTTTCAAGCTGTGATGAAATTTTTGTCTAGATCAAAATTTAGTCTATAATGCAAATGGTCCATTTAAAAATCTCAAATCTTGGAAGGCAAATTTTGTATCATTGGTCGGATTTACATACAGACCGGATCTTTCGTCAAGATACATGATCTGTCTAGAGGCATGTTTACACTATCAAAGTTTCTTTCGGATCCCAGTAGGAATTTTGCATGGGTAAATTCTAAGTTTTGAAAGATTTGTAAGAAATGTTTGAGCGAAATGATTCACTGTTAAACACCGACTCAGATTCCTCAAACATTTCTTACAAATCCTTCAAAACTTAGAATTTACCAAAGCAAAATTCTTACTGTGATCCGAAAGAAACTTTGCGCTGGTGTAGATAGTGACAAGCTTTTATTGGTAGGAATGCAATTACCAGAAAAAAACAAAGACACCCTCGCCTTATATTTTTGCGATTGAGCGCCGCCCCCGTTTGAGCGCCGCCCCCGAATGAGCGCCGCACTAAACAGTGTAATAATTTTCCACCGTCAAAATGGGGACATTTAGTGACAAAGACATTCAAAACTTGTTTATGTTATTGTTAAAAGTTCTTGATATAATTCACAAAAGATTTTTTTAAAAAGCGCCGCCCCCGATTGAGCGCCGCCCTCGAATGAGCGCCGCATCTGAAGCAGCTTTGAAAATTTAAAGAGCGCCTCGACGCTCAAAACAGTAAATACGGTAGTTTCATCCCTACCAACGAAAGCTTGTTTATAATTTTTGAAATTTGCAATTCACACAGCCTGCGTTTGCAGGCGCTCGCGGGCTGGGTTGCCTGGACGCCCGCTTGGCAGGCCAGTTACTCCACAGATTCCAAAGTTTTAACGTCAAGCCAATGTTTACATACTTGACTAAAACGTCATTCTTAATCAATACATACTTTGTTTGATGCATATTTTACTGTCATTATATTTTACTGTCGTATACAATATACATCAAGTTGATGTAAAAACTACAATCTTGGACAGTACGGGTTGAGACTATCTATCCCTCTAAACAAAATTCTCATACCCCTTGTGATAAACTCCACGTTGAATCGTGTTGTCCTGCTTAAGCCTCCGCTCCCCCAACTCAATGTTGAGCTTGTGTAAATTAGCGATTTCGACGTTGTTTACAACATTGAACTGGGGGAGGGGGTGACGATGTTTTGTCAATGTGCATTAACTTTGCAATGTTGGCTGGAATGGTCTCTAGGGTTATGTCCAAGATTTTAGTTCTATAAAACCAGGTTACCATATGGTCGTAACGGTGGTAAAGATTGAGTCACGATCTTTCTCAACAGCTGAAATGCAACAGTTTAACACTAGACAGAGTGATTATAACTAGAGAATGCTTATGATTTATATGTGGTTTACAGGTATAAACTATTATAAACTGGCCGTTGAGAAAGATCGTGACTGTATCTTTACGACCATTATGACCAGATAGAAACCTGGCTTAAATGTTTCAGTAAGTGTTACGACGGGGAGGGTGGTGATCAATTTCATAAATTAGGGCCTGTTTACATGGAGATAGGGTGACCCTAGCAGAAGGGTTACCCTAGCAAGCGGGTTACCCTACTTCAATATGTTTTATAGGAAGCGTTTACATGCGCGCTAGGGTTACCCTAGCAGTAGGGTCACCCTACCTCATGTAAACACTCGCTATTTTCTGACCCGCTTGCTAGGGTAACCCTCCTGATAGGGTCACCCTACCTCCATGTAAACAGGCCCTTAGCCAGTGTGCCAGTCTTTGAATGAGTCGGTACTTGTCAGTAGAAAATATTGGCAAAGTTGCCGATACAGACGAGCGAATAAAACTTGAATATCAGGATTTGAGCCATTTCACTCCACATCACTGAAGGGAATTGACCATTTGCGTAATAGACTAAATTTTGATCTAGACAAAAATTTCATCACAGCTTGAAAGAGCATCACAAAATTAGTAATATTCCAAAGTATCGTTGCGAAATGTTGTAAAATGCGGATAATATAGCCTTGTGAAGTTTGCAATTTTCAGTCATTTTAAATTACAAACGGGAAATTGACAGCCCGATACGCTTTGAGGCTGTCAATTTTCAGTTTGTAATCTAAAATGACTGAAAATTGCAAACTTCGCAAGGCTATATTATCCGCATTTTACAACATTTCGCAACGAAACTTTGGAATATTACTAATTTTGTGATGCTTTTTCAAGCTGTAATGAAATTTTTGTTGAGATCAAAATTTAGTCTATTACGCAAATGGTCAATTCGAGTGTAAATTTTATGCATTTAGTAGATCTAACCAGGAGCAGATACGAGAAATACATATAGGACCTCTGGTAGGTATCGAACCAGTGGTTCCGGTGCAGCGCTCTGACCAATTGAGCCACATGCAGAGTCCAGAGAGTTGTCGAGCCCTAACCACAAGTTCATGTATAAATACTGAAGCCTGTTTACACTGCCGAAGTTTCTGTGAGCACAAGCAGTAGGAATTTTGCATCGGTAAATTCTAAGTTTTGAAGGATTTGTAAGAAACGTTTGAGGAAACTGACTTGGTGTTAAACAACGAGTCAGTAAGTTCCTTCAAACATTTCTTACAAATCCTTCAATTTACCCATGCAAAATTCCTACCGTGATCACAGAAACTTTGATAGTATAAAGCAGTCTTAAAGTAATGGAAAGCAACATTCTACAAGGAATACACATCATACCTGTCTAGTCAAATAGAACTTCAAAACACCAGAATTTTCAGTCGCAATTCTCTTGGTATTGAGCAATATTTTTGAAGCCTCGCTGTCTACCAGTCCCTTTGAACAGTAAACAACAGGTATGGTAACAGTAACTCCTGCAAACATATATATACATGTAAGCCTCGTTGTTTAGCTATTCAGAAAGTATACCAAAGACACATGGCAAATTAAGGAAGCACACTTCGACATTGCAGCGTACAATAGAGTCAAACAACGTTAATGACTTGGGCATTGTTTAAGACACGTGCGAGGAAAGCATGCGGAACGAACTGCCATTGAAATCTCGGCAAACATATGACGGTTTGAATATAAAGTAATTAAAGAGGAATTGACTATTTCCTCTACCACTGGAAAAAATAGTGACATCCATACTATAGAATTTGCAATATTGCATGACTAAATCCATAGTATATCTATACCACACTAAATCCATACGGTATGTAAAATGCAATCAGTATGAAGATTGGATTTCCAACTATTTTCAACTAGATCCACATACTATAGAATTTGCACTATTGCATGACTAAATCCATAGTATATCTATACCACACTAAATCCATACGGTATGTAAATTGCAATCAGTATGAAGATTGGATTTCCAACTATTTTCAACTAGATCCACATACTATTTTCATGGTAAGAATTTTGAAAAAGTTTCTAGTGTATACTGAGGCAATGTGGGACATGATATCTTAATATCACAATTTTGGGCAGCTAAACTATAATTGTTTTTACATGAAAATTTCGACTATGATTTTTACACATTTATTAAGGCGGATCTCCACCAGACGATTTTTAAGACGATCATCATAAAAATTCGCGACGATTCAGAGAGGTGGAGTTGTACTAGTAGGAACTTATTGTACTAGCGCGGGAACTTATTGGTTAAAAACTTGGCGATCGCCTGGCGCTAGACGAAAAGTATAGACTGAAGTCAATCCTACTTTTCGTCGAGCGCTAGACGATCGCTCTTCACGAACATTTTCTTCAATTGCGCATGTGTTGGTCGCGAACTGTTTTGACGATCGTCTCAAAAATCGTCGTCTAGTGGAGATCCCGTCTTTAGCGAGAGTTTAAAAAGTGTACCAATTCAAAAGGTGTCTCCAGCGAGTGACACTCGTGCATTTTAATGACGCCTGTTATTGATACAGATATTTCCAGAATATGGGTTCAACATTTTTCCAGTAGAAAAAAACAAATCTTCAAATCTTAAAAGGTAGTATACATATTGACTTGAGAAAGTAGAGCTGCCAGACGCCATCTTCTAACTGATCTAGAATATTTCTTTACAAATTTGGCAATTCATAGACGGCACAGCAAGGGACATACTTCGTATTTCTCGAGTGGTTTGGAGTGACTTGAGTGAATAAATGTGGGAAAGTTAAACAGCGTAGAAATATTGAAACAAAGGAGAAAATAAAGTTCCGAGTATCCTGGGAAATCTCGCTCAACTCAAGTGGATTCCCCCAAACTACGCGCAAACACTCATTTTATAAAAGCCTTTGAAAATAATGCTGACGTCAGCAATACCTAAATTATGCATTTTGCGGGCACGTGTGATAAAGCAGTCTAAAATGAAATGATAGATCACTCTACAACATCTCTCCGTTGCAATAATTCCTCTGAAAAAAGCGTTCCTAAAAGGTACGGATAGCTGTTTTTTCCACGTCGCTATGGAAAACTACCCAGTATAATAATATAAACGTAGCCTTAAGGCCATGTTACACGGTGCAATTTTTCTTGCAACTAGCAATGCAATTCTACTCTTGAGAGATGTAGATGACTCACATCGACATAATTAACATCTCTCAAGAGTAGAATGGGTATCTTCGTTCAGTACAATTATAATCACAACCTTGTGGCACTAACTATAGGCATGCGAATTATCCAAAAATGCAAATTGTGTTGTGGCAACTTCCGAATAGACACACTTGTCACTGTACATAATTTTAACCGGTAGCTAACGATCTGTTTCAGGGTAGATACTAGATAGTGCCAATAATTGATGGAGACACAATAGTCGCAACCTTGCGCCAAGACGACATTATCCAAGACTTCAAAATTCCTTGGTTATTGACCTTGGATGTTCTTGTGCGAAGGGTAGACCTTGTTTAGAACTCATTGTGTCAGTTGCCCGTAGGCCCGTTCACTCTTAAAATTTCTGCTGCAATTTTAGATATGATTTTCTTCTTCTGATGGATGTGAATGAGTGGTTGAGTTCTGAATGATGAGGCTACATTAATGAGGCATGTACTCAGATAAGGCTACATTAATGAGGCTACATTAGTGAGGCATGTACTCAGATGAGGCTACATTAGTGAGGCATGTACTCAGATGAGGCTACATTAATGAGGCATGTACTCAGATGAGGCTACATTAGTGAGGCATGTACTCAGATGAGGCTACATTAGTGAGGCATGTACTCAGATGAGGCTACATTAATGAGGCATGTACTCAGATGAGGCTACATTAGTGAGGCATGTACTCAGATGAGGCTACATTAATGAGGCTACATTAGTGAGGCATGTACTCAGATGAGGCTACATTAGTGAGGCATGTACTCAGATGAGGGTACATCAGTGAGGCATGTACTCAGATGAGGCTACATTAGTGAGGCATGTACTCAGATGAGGCTACATTAGTGAGGCATGTACTCAGATGAGGCTACATTAGTGAGGCATGTACTCAGATGAGGCTACATTAATGAGGCATGTACTCAGATGAGGCTACATTAGTGAGGCATGTACTCAGATGAGGCTACATTAATGAGGCTACATTAGTGAGGCATGTACTCAGATGAGGCTACATTAGTGAGGCATGTACTCAGATGAGGCTACATTAATGAGGCTACATTAGTGAGGCATGTACTCAGATGAGGCTACATTAATGAGGCTACATTAGTGAGGCATGTACTCAGATGAGGCTACATTAGTGAGGCATGTACTCAGATGAGGCTACATTAGTGAGGCATGTACTCAGATGAGGCTACATTAGTGAGGCATGTACTCAGATGAGGCTACATTAATGAGGCATGTACTCAGATGAGGCTACATTAGTACAAC
>CACRXK020002920.1:0-18112 GCA_902702795.2 Paramuricea clavata | reverse complement strand
GCTACATTAATGAGGCATGTACTCAGATGAGGCTACATTAGTGAGGCATGTACTCAGATGAGGCTACATTAATGAGGCATGTACTCAGATGAGGCTACATTAATGAGGCATGTACTCAGATGAGGCTACATTAATGAGCCATGTACTCAGATGAGGCTACATTAATGAGGCATGTACTCAGATGAGGCTACATTAGTGAGGCATGTACTCACAACTTTCATAACTTATTTACTCGTTCACAAGTGGAAACGGGCCACGTATGGTATGACCAGTGTCAGGAAACACATTGTTTGGAAGGTGCTTGTGTGGACTTACGAAATTCCTTGGTATAAGTATGCTGACAGGAGAGACACCACTCATAGATATCTTATATACACTAGATAGTGCATCTAATTATTCTGCAATTCAAAAATTGAAGCCGTGATTGCAGACTCAGGATATTCCCATGAAATGAGAAGACTCGTATGTTTTCTATTTCTTAAACAGGGAACTTAAACATTAGGTTAAACCTATTCCAAATACATTTTCAAACTATTCAAATGATGAAAGTTATTGTTGTTTTTCAAGCGTTTATTAGCGAGTGGGGGGAAGCTCCAACATGACCGCCATCTATTCAAATGGGGGTAACCGCTGGAATATTCTTGGCTTCAATTTTACTAAAAGAGATGCGCTATCTAGTGTATATAAGATATCTATTGGTATAAGTATGCTGACAGGAGACAATTACCACTGTATATAATCATGAACTGTCTGTGGCAGTGTAGGTAGTACGAATAATAATAATATTTAATATTTATATTGCGCAAATTAACATGTTATGGTATATATGATCAAATGCGCATCACAAAACATAATTACACTAAAATTATTCTATGCTGAATGGTTACTAACTAAAAATATAAAGAAGATTATATAGATTATATGTTACATGAAGTATTTACATTAAAGGCTTCTTCAAAATAATAAGTCTTAACTAATTTCTTGAAAATACTAAAGTTATGCAGATTTCTAATATACATAGGTAATTCAATAAGAAAGCTTGGGAATGATAGGGTACAGCTATCTGAAAAACACAAGGAAAACTTGAAGTTCTCCTCATATTCTTCAGGCAGTGGCATGCCTATATCAATCTGAAGCTTACCTCTGTACAAGCAACAGCGTATATAACAGCCCAAAAACAGAAGAACATAACGCACTAACCTTTCATAAACAGCACAGCGTCAAAACTTCAATACTTCTCGTCCATGTGCTTGTGTGAACGGCGGGAACGATGGAGCTACAAGTAAACCACAATATTAATGCATTATACGCACATGCCATATACGAACAACACTGACACTTGAGGTCCTTCAAATACTTGACGAATCCGACAATGAAGAGAATTTCTTTGAGAAAAATAAGATTGATGTTTTACATAAGGTGGCTGGATATAGGTGGCCGCACGTTTGTTACACACGTAAGAACGCACAAGTTGTTACAAATATGCAAACAAGTTGCTACAGAACTGTTCACCAGCTGTCGACAAGTTGTGTTCGCACTGCTTGTTCCCAGTTGTTGTAACAAGTTTGGAACAAGCTGTTAACAACTTGTAACAAGCTTGATGGCAATATCAGACTTGTTACAAGGTTGTTCTAACAAGTCTGATACAGTCATGATATAACAAGAATGTTACAAGGTTGTTCTAACAAGTCTGATACAGTCATGATATAACAAGAATGCCACAAGGTTGTTCTAACAAGTCTGATACAGTCATGATATAACAAGAATGTTACAAGGTTGTTCTAACAAGTCTGATATAGTCATGATATAACAAAAATGTTACAGGGTTGTTCTAACAAGTCTGATACAGTCATGATATAGCAAGAATGTTACAATTAGGTTGACGACACAAGGTTGTAATAATATTGTTATATCATGACTGCATGTATCGGAATTGTTGGAACAACCTTGCAACAAGTCTGATGATATCAACAAGATCTTTACAAGTTGTTAACAGCTTGTTCTAAACTTGTTGACAACTTGGGACAAGCAGTGCGAACACATTTTGTTGGCAGACTTGCTACAAGATGTAATACTTTTGTGTGTGTATAACTCGTGCGTTTTCACATGTGTATTGGTCGCTACAGTTCGGTGAATGAAACAACAGGATTTTGTCATCTCACAAATATGATACAACACTTGTATGAGAGAAATATCTCAAAGAAGCAAGTTCACCCGGCAAAAGAGCTTCTTCGTCATTCAAGTGCTCTTTGTAGTTACCGAACGCGTTGGCGCGAGAATTATTTTCACAATGCTACGAATGCAGACGCGTGGTAAAAGTACTAAATGTTCCTAGGATTCTGAAACTGCATTGTATAAATACTTGACTGTATTTCTGGTAATGCTCCTCAATCTTCTCGCTAACTCAAGCCAATTGCTCTTCAGGATCCCGATATTGAAACAAATCTTCCTCAGAACCCAAAAACTCAGTGCCATTTCAGAGACTTCATATTTCAAAATTTTGCGGGGAAGCATGCCCCCGAACTCACATAGACTTGGTTACTCCCCCCTCCCCCCACCCACAACCAAATCAATGTTCCCTGCCTATAAAGATATACGTTGTATATTCACTGTATTAGGTAAAGTGGCTACTCAAGAATTTCAAACAAATATATAGCGTGGGAAACTCCCGACAACAATTACAAACGATATTTCTGGAAGCTATTCAAAATTTTCTTGCACCAAATTTGTCCATGGTATAACTACATGGTACTTGTGTTTCCGCCACTTGCCGCCATTTTGAAATTTTCCCACCTGGGAAATCTTTCTCAGGCATTTGTCCAGCCGATGATTAGCCTGCATTGCAGACGGTCTGCCCGCCGCGGAACGCCTGCCTCGCCCGCCTTTCGGGTGTCCCTCGACGCAAGTAGACCAGCAACGCAGGCTAGATGATAACTGTCGAAGGTATTTCATTCGTAAAAAATCTACGGGACTTTCCGAATTTTGAAAATCGCCGGATTTTCTGTGCATTGATTTCAAATTGAGCAAAAAGAGTTGAAAGATATTTTGCCTCCCACAGCTATTTCATTTTTGGCACAGAATTTAATTTTTGCCATTGTATTTTAATTAAAACTGCATTGTTCTTAACTCAAGATCATCGATGCGTTTGTTTCTACTGTTATTAATGTCATTAAATATTGTTTTCAACAATCATTGCTGATTAAGTAGAAAATTCGCCATTCACTATTTACATCATGTATGCAGCATTAATCTAATTGTCAAATTTTATATATCTACTGATTTTGAGCTGATCGTCATAACCAACACCCAGTGAGCTCTCTATATATCTGGAGCGCGATCTTCAGTCATTCGGCCATTGAAAAAAATGAAGCCAAGATGGCGCCCATTGACGTCCAATAGCTCTGAAGGTCATAAACAGTTTTTATATCATTTTCCCCAGCTAATCCCAGTGTTTTCTAACGGACCGTATTGGTAACCAAGTTACCAGTTCATAAAACCATAGTGTTATTCTTTAAATCCATGTCAGAATACGAAATTTCAGCACACTTCACGCCAGCTCCATGTTAGCCGCGCAGACAAAAACAATAGAAAGAGACTGGCACTGGACGTCAATTTCCCGCCATTTTCGTAATTCACTTTTTCACCCGAGTTCTTACTCCAGATATACATAGGGCTCAGTGGTTTTGGGGTGATCTGGTTACCACAAACACTGCCTCCCCTTGTATCTACGACTGAAATTCTCACTCCAGGCACAGAATACTACATAGAAGTCCATCTCCATTGTTTTTTGCGTAAGCGCTATTCGTCATGATTCGTCACTAAGCAAGTAACGTAAACAGAAGCAGTCACCCCCCTGGACATGTGTCATTTTGAATACTTCCAGGGGGGGGGAATGCTTCTGTTTACGGTACTTGCCGAGTGACGAATCATGACGAATAGCGCTTACCAAAAAAAACAATGGAGATGGACTTCTGTGAACTGAACTATATAACATGGAAGTCCGACTCGGGCTCAAAAAGTGAAGCCAACATGGCGGAATTTGAAGGCATTCTTGCGCGTCATTCTCAGTCCCCTTACGTGCGCGGTCAACAAAACTTTTATATTTTTCTTTACGAAGTGACTATATGACCGGCAGCCGGTCACGGTTTATCAAATACTAAATGGCCGGCAGTCTAGTGACTATTGTTAAAGTTGAATTTTTATAATATAAACCTATCCCCAACCCCAAACCCTTTTCTAACCCTAACCCCTAACCCTAACCTTTTGAGAGTTAGAAAAGTCGGAAAAAGTTTGAAAAATTTTAAGAAAAAACAATGCTAAGTCAGACAAAACACATCCTGACCCCGACTGCGTTTAACTTTTCGCACGCAGCGCCCTTGCCGTATGAGCTAACGGCAAGCTCGGTAAAAGTTAACGCAAACAAAAGTTTTTATATTCAACTATAGCACAGAATAGGAAGTTATACCAGAAGCGTAACTCTAGTCGTTTCCCTTATTGTTTGACGTCCACGAAAATTTTAACTCGCTCACATCAGGCCACGCCATCCTGGCTAGTACAGCCGGAAGTTTTTATCAGGATTTGGTAGGTACAAAGTGCCGGTTGTACTAGCCAGGATGGCGTGATTGATGACGAATCGCTTGTAAAAACGTGGACAAATATTTGCTCGAGTTACGCTTCTGGTATAACTTCCTATTCTGTGACTATAGTCACTAGACTGCCGGCCATTTAGCATTTGATAAACCGTGACCGGCTGCCGGTCATATAGTCACTTCGTTTTCTTTACTTTCCGAGTAAAAATCTGGTGAAAAACAGACGAAATTTGAATGAAAAGTTGAATTCTGGTATTTTGTTTGGGTTCGGTTATAAATTTTAATTATTATTTGTTTAGGAGATGTGATATTTGAGTGGAAAGAAAGCAAAATAGCGCGGGATTGCTGTTTTTGTAAAATGACAAGGAGTGACAAAACAAAACACAAAGTCACTCAATCTTTCAAAATATCTCTATTGCCCCTATCGACAAGAGTTTCACACACATGAATAACTCATTAAAATGAACAGTTTAAGTTTATAAGGCAAACATCAAAGTGATTTTATTGAATAGAAAATAAAAAAACAAAATTTTCTTACATGTATGGAATTAAATTGGCTAAAAACTGCCTCGAAAACTGCAGTTAAAAAGCAGTTTTAGGTCAGGAAAACCGACTAAAATAAGCTAAATAATGGTGTGAAAACTGAAAAGCACCATAGAAACAAGAAAACGAAACAACCAAAGCAAAAATAAATTGCCAATTTATAAAAATACAGATTTTATATAAAAAAAAACAAAAAAGTTTGAAATTAGTTGTTGAAATCGCAACGAAAAATACAGATTTACTCACACATACAGTGGGAAAATGCGGCAGACAGATCGATTAGATGAAGGAAATCAGGTTTACATGAAATAAATAAAGTTTATTTCCTTTTTTGCTCTTCTAAAATGAAGAAAAACACAACCTGAGAGTCGCGGACCCATCACTTCCCGCCATGAAAATACAAAAATTGTTTGGCCGCGCGGGTAGGGGACTGAGAATGACGCGCAAGAATGGCTTCAAAATCCGCCATCTTTGGCTTCACTTTTTGATTACGTCAATGACTGAAGTCAGCCTTCCATGTATATAGTTCACTGCTTCTGTGTAGTATTCTGTGCTCCAGGTATACAGAGCTCAGTAGTTTTGATGTGATCTGGTTACCACAAACACTGCTTCTCCTTGTATCTAGGACTGAAATTCTCACTCCAGGTATAGAGAGCTCACTGGTCTATACTTATCTGAGTGTCACATGGGTATATCACTGGTCAACATCATAGTTTGATTCAGATGTGATAATGTTACCACACCAGGTCCTTGTTCCCAGGGCTCCCCGTCAATCTGCATTGGCAATTGTCGCTTCTCTTTTACTCTGATCTGCAAAATTTGTTTCAGGATCAATAATTTGCAACAGTGTGTTGTTGTCCCTGGGGCCTTGTCCCTTGTGTAACTGAGGCATAAGGGGTTGTTTATATGGTCTCGCTTACCCGGGATTCAATGAAGTGTGACGTATTTTGAGCAATTGAAATAAGTCGCACTTCATGACCTAACAAAATTGCTTGTTACAAATTGTACGAAATTCCATGTTTTAGACAAAAAACCAGATGTTGTTGAATGCTAATAATCGTCTTCTTCCACTACATAACTTCTAGCGCGTTCCTAATCTCGTTTAAACAATATTGAAAGTTATCTAACTTTTGTTTAGGGATAAAAAACGTATTTCAGTTGCTCAAAATACTTCACACTTCATTGAATCCCGGGTAAGCGAGACCATATAAACAGTCCCTAAATAAACCAAGACTTATCGACGTACCTATCGCGATATATTGAATTACATAAATGGCACTATTTTGTGAACCCACCCTTCTGGAAGTACGTCACTTTCGCTACAGAGCCTCGCTTTCGTGTATATGACATTAGTTAATAAAGCTCAATGTCTCAAACGAGGCAACGTGACGTACTTTCTGTATTGTTCGTTTCCAATTTCAAAACAGCCAATACCTTGACTTCATGTGCTTGTCCAAGTAACAGCGGATCCGCGAGATTCACCTGCATTCTTGCAATATGAAACGACGAGTATAGACCACAGACTTCCAGTTTCCCATCGCTGAAACTAAGTCGAAAAATTACTGTGGAAAACGTACAAGCATAATAACTCAAGCCTCGGTCAAACGAGGATGCGAGTTGATGAGAGTTGTAACTTTTGCTCACGTTTCACCGCCAACTCTCGTCGACTTTGAACTGCTTCAAATTTTGAAGAGAGTTTTCGCTACGCGCGGGTTAATATCCAGTCAACTCTCATCAATTCTTGTTCTCGTTTGACCGGGACATGAGAGTTGAGAAAACTCTCATGCAAACTCTCGCTTCTCAACTCTCATCAACTCTCATGCAACTCTTGTTCTCGTTTGACCGGGACATGAGAGTTAAGAAAACTCTCATGCAAACTCTCGCTTCTCAACTCGCATTCTTGTTTGAGCCAATTGCTGACTGCAATCCAGAGAAAGGGCCTTCGCTCGAAACGTCAAAATTCTCTTTATATTATTCACGAAAGCTTGTACATACCCCCCTAAACTTTTCATATTATCACTGCAAGAAGCTTACCTTACAGGGGGGAGATCCTCATCATTTCCAGAGATCATTTTCACACCAGCACACCAGCTATTTATATTCAACACAACTATTCCTTCCAACTCTGGCAAGTCAATGATCCTACCATCCATTTCCAGCTAAAAGCAACAAAAACGCATCACAGACCATGCAACACAACAGACATATAGTTGTATATTCAGGGTGTCAACCCTTTGGTGATTTTTCAGGACTTTCAAGGCCCTTTTTCAGTAAATTCAACGACCTAGAACTGGGAAAAATTTTGAGAATGGCACGGATTTGTCCAGCAAATAAATAGAGAATAATACATGGGTGCGCGGAAATACCAGATTTATTTCGAGTGTTGAACATGATATATCTTGTTCAACACGACAAATAAATCTGGTATTTCCAAGCATCCATGTATTTTTCTGTTTATTATATAAACAAAATTCAGTGAAAAACAATAAAACGTCTGTGGCAATGCGTTTTACAACAAATGATATTTTCACACGTAAAAATATCGTATTTTTTACGTGTGTTTAAATACGATTTTTCTAAGTGGCCAAAAACTCTATATAACACTTATGTTTATATAATACCGGTAATTCACTTTATTCAGTAATTTTACTCAACCTGTGGACAACCTAGGAGTATGAGAGTTGTACAGTGGCAGAAATCTTGGGGGGAGGGGGTGGCTGCCACCCCCCACCTTCACGGAAATTTAGGAGGCTTTGCCCCCCCCCCCCCACCGGAAAAAGTGAATTTCCGCCACTGGAGTTGTATGTTGATCTAGCTCCAAATGATCAAATCTGGTTTACACTATCAAAGTTTCTGTGATCACAGTAGGAATTTTGAATAGATAAAAGTTTGTAAAAGATTTGTAAAGATTTGTTTTAAAAGATTTGTACGAAACTTTCAAGGGAAGTGATCAGTGTTACTGTAGTTCCAATTGAAGTGTTGCTCAAATATTGATTCAATAATCAATACATTACCTCAGGCTGACTAATTCATTTCATCAAGTTCCTCGAAATATTCATACACTAGCTTCCTAGTATAATTGTAAACTTCCTTTTGAATGCACCAATCACCTTTGTTGTTTGTGCAACTAACCAATCATAAATAGAAAGGAAGTGGCCAGAAATGATCAAATACATGGAATTAGCTCTTTCACAGGAAGTGTATGAATATCTCGAGGAACTTGATGAAATGAATTGGTCAGCCTGAGGTAATGTATTGAATCAATATTTGAGCAACACTTCAATTGGAACGACAGTAAACACTGAGTCAGTTTCCTCAAACATTTCTTACAAATCCTTCAAAAAATCCTACTGTGATCACAGAAACTTTGATAGTGTAAACCAGGTTTAACCAATGTAAAAAGTTTGGATGAAAAATGCTGTAGAATCTACCTGAATTTTTTCTTGAAGATTTTTACAATTAGCTTCTAACACTTCATTGACACCATAACCAAAATAAATTGCCTTAAAACAAAATACTTCAAGTCAGTCCCTGAATTTTAAACCCCAATTTTCAACCTCAATTTGACAAAAACTGCAACAACCCCAAGTCATTATTAAAATAGTTAATGGTTCGATCTTGATTGATTATGCTGTTCAAGTGTACCTTATTAAATAAACGACTACTGAATAACGAAGGTTGCTGTTCGCGATGTTTGTGAAATTTTAAGACGACCGTAGCATCACATCCAACAGAAAAATAATTGTTCATCTTAAATATCTAAAATCAAGAAAAAATGTTTAACTATCAAACAGTTTTACAATAAGGTTCCCGAGCCAGGTCTTGAAATAAGTTTCTCAAATTAATAATTCATGAGTAAATTAGCCAATGATAATCACCTATTTGATCACAAGATGCCATTTGGATACTTGATGAAAGTCACTAGTGTTTTCATCAAATATCTTAATTACGCATGCAAAATTACTTGAATAGAATTCCTAATTACGTTATGCTTGGTTAAGAATTATATTCAAATCAGCAAACGAAAACATTCTGTTACGTCTCAATTCATTTGAGAAGCCATATAAACAATTCGAGCTCGTGTCTCACCGGGATATCCAAACACTCGAAAACAATGTATGAAAACACTCGCGCTTCGCGCTCGTGTTTTCATACATTGTTTTCTCGTGTTTGGATATCCCGGTGAAACACTCGCTCTCGTTGTTCATATATTACTTCCCAAAGTTCCCAATCATGGTGATCGGCAATCATGACTTGCTTCTTCAAGTTGGAAACCCTGCTTTTACGCCGATCATATAAGCAATTTCTTGCCAATCACTGATCAGTGATCGGTTGTTCAAGCCGTGTGGGCCTACGTTTTTTATATTTTTTCACTTGCAAGTTGTGGTTGCAGGAAAGGACCAAATTAGTTTGATAGAATTTTACAAACCTTTCGTGGTTTTGGCACATGAAAATATGTGTATCTGTCTATGCTGATCTTCCATCTAAAACAAGATGAGCAAACATTTGAGAAACAAAATGTTGAGAATCTTATCAAAACAAAAATGTCGCTTGGCAAACACAAGGTGCATGATGTTTACTTTCAAAACAAACAAGGTGCATGTAACGTACATCCAGTACTATGATGTACATCCAGTACTATGATGTACATCCAGTGCTATGATGTACATCCAGTACTATGATGTACATCCAGTGCTATGATGTACATCCAGTGTTATGATGTACATCCAGTGCTATGATGTACATCCAGTGCTATGATGTACATCCAGTACTATGATGTACATCCAGTGCTATAATGTACATCCAGTACTATGATGTACATCCAGTACTATGATGCAATAATAATAATAATAATAATAATAATAATAATTACATTTATAATGCGCATATTCCATTTGGGATATGTTCATATGCGCATGACAATTTGATACGTAGAATATAAAATTAGTTAGAACTATTTAGTTAAAATTATTCTTTAACATTAACCTAAATTACAAACTTTATTTACATATAGGATTTCTTAAATAAGTATGTCTTTAAAAGTCTTTTAAAACTGTCTCGCTTTGGAACTCCTTACCTTCATATATAACCTCTCGGATATATGAAGGTAAGGAGTTCCAAAGCGTGGGTGCCGCATAGGCAAATGATCGATCACCTAACGTAGCCAAAGTCTTCACAGAAGGTGGCTCAAGAAGAATTTCTCTGTTCGATCTAATATTATAGTTAGATGGAGACTTACAGGTAAACTACGTAAAGCGTTCCTCTTTTGAGTTTCTAAATTGATTGCAATTTTCCTCATTACTTTTGCAATTTAAAAAACTCCCTTGCAAATCCCTTGAGGAAATTTGCAATGTTGATAAAAGCCAAATAAATTTTCCTCAGTTCCTGTTAGAAGTTCTTAACTTCCTGTTACAAGTTCCTAACTTCCTGTTCTGTTCTGGGCGTTGCAATTGGCTAACAAAAATAATCGACCAATAACAACGCTCAGAACAGAACAGGAAGTTAAGAAATTAAAACAGGAAGTTAGGAAAATTTAAAATGAAGTTTGGAATATTGCAACAGCCGATAGGAACATTGCAAATTCCCTCAAGGGATTTGCAAAGAGTTTTTCAAATTTGCAAAGCCAATGAGGAAAATTCCAAATGAGTTACGAAGTCAAAAGAGGAACGCTTCACGTAGTTTACCTGTAATATTTATTAGTTCAATTAAGTAATCAGGTGCCAGCCCATGCAATGCCTTAAAAACTATTAATAGCAGTTTAAAGTCTATTCTAGACTTTACCGGCAACCAGTGTAGATTCATCGAAGTCGGGGTGATGTGATCAAACCGTGAAGTATTGCTGATCAGTCTAGCTGCGGCATTTTGGACACGCTGGAGCTTGTTAAGATGAATTGTTGGGAGACCATAAAGAAGGCTACTGCAATAGTCCAATCGACTTATCACCAACGAATTGACCAATATTTTCGCAGTATCATAGGTGAGGAATTTTCTTATCCGTCTAATGTTAAAAATGTTAAAAAATTCAGCACTTGAACACTTTCTTATGTTAGTTACCATTTTCATCTGCGAGCAGCGGAACAGATTTCGTTCTGGGGGGGCTAAATTTTTTCGGCGACCTCCCCCCCGTCGCCAAAAAATTTCGGTCAGTGTACCACTTTAGGGGTACAATATACAAAAAAAGGGACAAAAAAATTTTTTTCGGACTTATATCAAAAATTTTTTTCGGAAATACACTTTTTTTAAACAAAATATTGCAAATTTGTCCCCTTATACCTAAATTTTCAAAAAATAACCTAAATTTTTCCCTAATTATCAAAATGTTTTCAAAAAATTCAAATTTTCTGGGGGGGCTAAGCCCCCCACTTTTACTTCTGGGGGGCTTTAGCCCCCCTAGCCCCCCCTGTTCCGCCGCCCCTGTCTGCGAGTCAAACCAGAATCCCAAATTCTTTGCCTTGTCAATCGAGTTGATAGAATTGTCGCCAATTCTCAAAGAATTAAAGTTGACCTTCGCTAGTTGTTGCCGAGTTCCAATGATTAGAAATTCTGTTTTACCATCATTAACCTTTAATTTATCAGAGAGCATCCAATCCTTTATAACATCAATGCAATGTTCTAAGGCAGCAACTGCAGCAAGTTGATCACATGTCGAATCTGGTTTGAACGATACATAGAGTTGTGAATCGTCAGCGAATGCATGAGCATCAGAGGTAGGTGTTTTTCCACAATGCTAAACAGTTTACTAACATATAGTACAAATAGTAGGGGACCCAAACATGATCCCTGAGGGACTCCACATGATACATCAAAAAGTCTAGATCGGCCACCGTTGACTGAAATAAATTGAGAACGTTTACTGAGATAAGAAGTAAACCACTCTAGAACCCGCCCCTTTATTCCAAATTCAAGATTCAGTCTACGAAGCAGGATGTCATGATCAACGGTGTCGAATGCGGAGCTAAGATCTAGCATTACCAATAGAGTAACATGTTGACGGTTCATATTCATCATGATATCGTTTGTTACTCGTAGCAAAGCCGTTTCAGTGCTATGGCATTTACGATATGCCGACTGACCTTTAGGATACAATCTTTGTGTATTCAGAAAATCGTTTGTTTGATTGAAGACCGTACGTTCAGTAAGCTTCGATACGTACGACAGATTGCTAACAGGTCTAAGGTTTTCAAAAGCAGCGCAAGTGTCCAAATTCGATTTCTTAAGTAACGGACAAACATCCGCTACCTTCCATTCAGGAGGAAAAACTCCAGAATCTAATGACATGTTTATCATCCTTGTAAGAACAGGAAGAAGAATATCTTGACACTGTATGACAATCGAAGTCGCCATTGGGTCCAATGAACTAGTTTTCCCATTTGATTTAGTTATCAAATTTTTTACATCTTCTTCACTTAATTGCTCAAATGAATCAAAGCAGGCATTCAATGTAATAGATTCATCGAAGACACGATTGTGCAAGTCTGAAGCTGACAAATCAAGTTCACTTCGAATGTTTTCAATTTTCTGCACGAAAAATTCTCCAATATCATTAGCTAACATAATCTGGTCTTCATAGGCGGGAAAATTAAGATCATTTCTCTGATGAAAGAGAGACTTAGCGGCGTTAAATAGTTTCCGTTGATCTGAACTATGTTCCAGGACAAAATCTGTATAAAATTTTTTCCGAGAACGGTTCATTACAAATATCATATAGTTTTTCTTAGATTTGTAGATTTGAAAATCATGAGGCTGTTTAGTTCTTCTCCATTTTCGTTCAGCTCTTCTTTGCTCTCTTTTTGCAGATTTTACTTCAGTGTTAAACCAAGGTAAATAGGGCCGAGTAACGATCGTTTTAGTTCTTAATGGAGCATGCCTATTTATGGCTGATTTAAGTGTTTCATTATAACACATAGCAAGCTCATTTACATCAAACATATCAGTGTTTTTACAGAGATCAGAGTTAGAAAGGTCAGCTCGCAGAGCGTCCAGATTCATCGCCGAAAGATTCCGATACGAAACTTTTGATTTAGTAAAACGTACCTTACCCATATCAAGTTCGCAGAAGACAGGCATATGATCTGAAAACAAACAAACAGCTCTAGGCACAGAAGAAACTAGATTGTCAGTTTTCCGAGTTATTATTAAATCAAGGGTGTGGCCGCTGGAATGTGTGGGGACTTCAACATGTTGAGTCAGGCTGAAACTCTGCAAAAGTTCCAAGAACTTGATAGCATCATAGTTTTCATTAGAATCGATATGAATATTAAAGTCCTCGACAATAAGAAGAGGATCTGCACTCAGAACTATTGATTCTAGGTATTCTGCGAATTCCACAAAGAATACAGCACTGGTAACCGAGTGGGCTACAGAATATGGTGGTCTGTACACTATAATTAAATTTATTCGCTGTGAACCTGAAGTAACTTTCCATTCCGAGTATTCAAATGATTGACGTTCGCCACCATCAACCTTAGCAGCCTGAAGATTGTTTTTAAAAAGTAACCCAGTACCTCCTCCCTGACGACCAGAACGGGGATTATCAAAAAACTTATAGCCACCAGGGGTACACTGAGTTTTTGATGCAGATTCTCTATCGCTGAACCAAGTTTCAGTTGCTGCAAGAAGGTCTGGTTGATGTTCATAAATAAAATCGTTAAAAATCACAGCTTTATTATTCAAGGATTGTGCATTTAAAACAGTCAAGGTAATACATCCAGTACTATGATGTACATCCAGTGCTATGATGTACATCCAGTATTATGATGTACATCCAGTACCATGATGTACATCCAGTACTATGATGTACATCCAGTGCTATGATGTACATCCAGTGCTATGATGTACATCCAGTGCTATGATGTACAATCCAGTACTATGATGTACATCCAGTACTATGATGTACATCCATGCAGTGCTATGATGTACATCCAGTGCTATGATGTACAATCCAGTACTATGATGTACATCCAGTGCTATGATGTACATCCAGTGCTATGATGTACATCCAGTGCTATGATGTACAATCCAGTACTATGATGTACATCCAGTGCTATGATCACTGAGCTATAATATTACTGGAGGAGGTGCTCCTATCTCTCGTCAGTCAAAAAAGTGTCCGCGAAAACATGGCGGATTTTCACGTTTGCTGACGCCATATGGTTCCTCCGGCTCATGGCAATTACCACTGACCAACCGCGATCCTAAGCATCCGACAAAGACCTTCGCCCCCCTGTTTTTGCACAAATATTTTATGTTTTCAAGACAAAATCATGCCGTTTTTCTCCACTTGTGGATGCAAAAATTCGCTGTAAAGACTTTAAAAGGAAGAATATTTCTTCTGAAAGGTAAGATTTGTGAAAATTTTAAGTTTTTACCTTTTATTCGACAAATTTTCGATTGGCAAAGTCAGGGGCCGATATGCGTATAAAATCGAGGTATAAATATGTATTTGTCAAACACTTATATTTTATATTTACACCAATATTTCTGGAGAGGCATAAAAAACGTTGTACATGGTTATTTATACATTGTGTACATACATTTTCTTTCTAGTTTCAGGCACTGGCTTTTGTTTTTAGTGCCAGTTTATTAGTTTAAAGTCTTTAAACAGCATGCTGCTCATGCAATCTGTAGTTTGCTTTGTTTCATAAAGAGCAGTTAGCACTAGATTTATATACAGTATAAACAAGCTGTATTGTATCCTTCACAAATATTATAAACTGCTAGTCTTGCTAGGTTTTGTATCAGCATTTACCAATTGGCTGTAATTTAGGCTTTTTTTGTGGGGTTGTGCACTACATTTCAGTTCAGCATCGAGCTATCATCGACTTGTGCATACCCAAATTTGCATGATTTATACTTATATCATTCTTGCATTGGCATTACCTTGAATGCTAGTATGGGTCAACCTGACAACCTCTATGCCTCATAAAAATCTCCAAACAAAAAACCTCCTTCACTCAGAAAATACCTCTGTCATGGGAGTCTTGATTTATGTTTAGCCATATTTATTTAGGTCCCTTAGAGGTTAACCCATTGAGTCACATTGCACCCTACTTTATTATTTTACTCTGTCTGATGCCAGATGATTTTACTCATCAAGTAGAGAGTGCTGGTGCTTAATGGGTTAATAACTAGCCTACGTGTCTAGTTATGAGTCGCATTGCACCCTGATGCGCCCTTTACTCTGTCTAACGCAAGATTAATTTACTCTGTCTAACACCAGATAATTTTACTCATCAATTGGGGAGAGCGATTGCGCTTAATGGGTTAATTCAGATTTATACAAGATTAGTGGTGCACAAGAGCTAACAGTTCCAATCCAGCCACAGCTGTAACTTGCAAAGTAGGGGTGGTGGTCTCAGCTAACTGGCCAGAACCTACAGTATGCACCCATTGCAATTAATTTTGAAATGTATATGAAACAGTTTCACACCATAGAATAAAACAATCATAAACAAAGTAACTTTATTTCTCATTTCTATTACAGGCATCAAAGTGATATGTAATTATACAAGAACTGAAGCAAAAATGTTCTTCCTGTAACAGATGTATTGTATCATGATAGTTAACATTGATGTATATGATCTTATTTGGGTGTAACAATGTGTAGTAATACAGTATCTGTAGTAGTAATCTGTTATCGCTACCAAAAGAAAATTGAAAAGAGATAAACATGCCAAACAGCCAAAGTGATGTCACAGCTCATGGGACTACAAAGTGATAATTATACTAGAATAACTTGATTATACAGTTAGTTCAAACTGATTGGGTCATTCAAAGAAATATCCACACCCCTAATGGAAGAGATGGGAGGTTCAGCTTCCTCCCACTTTTGGACACCCTTAGCTAATACTTTTACTATTATCAGCAGTTGAGTTCTGCCCACTTCAGACAGCACTTCAGACATATCTGTGGAGTTAGTGTTTATCTTTTCTGGAATGACTCATTGGTGATTGGTAGTTAATAATTATTCATTGAAGAATTTAAATTAAAATAATACAATTTCAACTGCATCATTGTGGTGGTAAATAATTCTGCAATAAACAAGAATAGATTATATAGGTTACTCTAAAAGAGAAAAAGCATGAAAAATCATATCAAGGGAAAATGAGGAATACAAAAGAAATATACTAGGTTTTCAGACAATGCTCGAACTTTGTTGGCAAGTTGAGTGACCCCTTGAAAATACATTGTTTTTTCAGAATTATATTTATCAAGAAACTATTAGAAGTTACAGAAACCATAATCCTATGTGTATGTACACCAAAAGCTAAAAAAATATGAACAAATATAAAGGCCCCAAGCTCTTCAGCTGAAACGTCGAGGTTTATTTGTCTTAGTCTTAGCTACAGTGGTTGCATCATCCTGCACTAACTAGAACCCCCACCCAAGAACTACAATCATAGTGATTCAAAACTCCTTAAGGTACTCCGACAGCAGAATGAGCTTCCTTGAGTACCTCTAGCTTTTGCATATAAAGTTAGTACAAAATATAAAATACTATAAAGTCTCTTTGTTATTCCCTCAAAATATAGTGGTAAGTACTAGCTGGTAGCACATTATACTGTACTTTCATGTAATCATGTCATTATAAAATCAGTCCCCAGGGTCAAATTAAGATAATTTGATATTTGTAAAATGCACAGTTTCGTGCCACCTACAGAAAATTTTCAAAATAGTATCATGAAATACAAACTGCACAGCAGGCTTATTCAAAACATCATAAAATATGCAACAAATAGAGCATGTAAACAAATAAACAATAGATCAAAATACCATTTTGCACACGATTTAAATGAAACGAAAGTTGATTACTTTGTACAACAAGGCTTTAGAGACCTTTACATACTTGTGGCTAAAATATAATACATTGTACCACAGTTAAACCCAACAATTTTTGTAGAAAATTTGCTCGAGTGTGACTCAGTGTGTGAAGTTATGAACTGAGAAATATTTTACCTGTAGTTGCGACTTCAAATATCGTCTTTGCGGATGTATTTCGAGGTTTTCTGTCTTTTGAGGACGAGAATATAATGTGTACAACTTACACACATTTGAACCAGTGGTCAAAGGTACAAAAAATATGAAAAAAATCAAAACTACGAGAATATACTGCAAATACTTCAACAAGCAAAAATATTTTAATAAGAACCAGGGGGGTGTGAAAGTCGTAGCGGGCTCAAAATTGAGCCTGGTCAGTGGTAATTACCATGAGCCGGAGGAACCATATGGCGTCATTCTGGCGTCAGCAAAGGCCGAAATCCGCCATGTTTTTGCGGACACTTTTTGATGCCGAGCACGTCCTCCAGTAATATAGTATAGCTCAGTGGCTATGATGTACAATCCAGTACTATGATGTACATCCAGTGCTATGATGTACATCCATGCAGTGCTATGATGTACATCCAGTGCTATGATGTACATCCAGTGCTATGATGTACATCCAGTGCTATGATGTACATCCAGTGCTATGATGTACATCCATGCAGTGCTATGATGTACATCCAGTGCTATGATGTACATCCAGTGCTATGATGTACATCCAGTGCTATGATGTACAATCCAGTGCTATGATGTACATCCAGTGCTATGATGTACATCCAGTGCTATGATGTACATCCAGTGCTATGATGTACATCCAGTGCTATGATGTACATCCAGTACTATGATGTACATCCAGTGCTATGATGTACATCCAGTACTATGATGTACATCCAGTACTATGATGTACATCCAGTGCTATGATGTACATCCAGTACTATGATGTACATCCAGTACTATGATGTACATCCAGTGCTATGATGTACATCCAGTACTATGATGTACATCCAGTACTATGATGTACATCCAGTGCTATGATGTACATCCAGTGCTATGATGTACATCCAGTACTATGATGTACATCCAGTGCTATGATGTACATCCAGTACTATGATGTACATCCAGTACTATGATGTACATCCAGTGCTATGATGTACATCCAG
>CACRXK020002919.1:23594-39533 GCA_902702795.2 Paramuricea clavata | reverse complement strand
TTGCCCATTTCCCTCGTGTTCAGAAAGATTTTCTCATGCTTGTATAAATATATGGTTGATGCATTATTAAGATGTCCCCGACATGACATTTATTAGCGAGCTTGAGCAAGGGACGTTTTTGTCAACATTCACCTTTTTGCCCGCGCGTCTCTCCTCCGCCCGATTTTCACCTTTGAGCTTTTAATAGGCGAAAAAAATAAAGGCCCGACATTCACGTTAACACGGACGTCACCCGAAAATGGCATCTAATTTTGGTAGCATTTTGCATCATAGCGCTCGTGTAAGGAAGCAAAAAACTTTAAAATCATCTTGCATTTTGTCAGATGTGTTAAAGATTAATCATCTTGCATTTTGTCAGATGTGTTAAAGATTACCTTGACGTCACAAACTGATACAAACACAGTTTTTTAATCCAGTCCTCCTTGAGCTCAGTGGTAGTTGACAATCGCAAGATAAAAGATGTTTGCATTGATGCATGGACGTTCTTTTGACCAAATTCAACTAACACTTATCCAGCAAATCTTTTTGGGCAACAATCTTGATAATATTGACAAACTCCCAGTAAAAGGCGCTACTGTCTACGTAATGCCGATGAAGATCAAGGGTGGCAGCGGTGGTCCAACTCGTATTATTGCTCACACTGATCTTGCAGCACGAAGTTCTCGTCAAACAACAAGAATACACCTTTCCGGAAAATACGTCGCCTTGGTATAGAGTCTCGTTTTCGTGTATGTGACATTAGTTAAAGCCAAACGTCTCAATCACGAAAACGAGGCTCTATAGCCAAGGTGACGTACTTTCCGTACTTTCCGGAAGCGTGTATTGGGGTTGTTCTGATGTCCACTCTCCTGTCTATGAAGATGTTTTTGGGGTTTTTTTTATGAACTTAAACCGAAATATTCTTAATTTCTAATTCCAATAACTTTCAAACAGAGCTGAATGTAAGAGACGAAATCTCAACATACAGTAAACCAAAGGTTGTTCCAATCTGAATTACCCTATGTATGGTGAACTTTCTCCTTCTTACAATATTTTCGTTCTTAATTTTATATACTTAATATTATATACTTAATATGTTTGCTCCCCAATCAGGAAATAGTTGTCAGTTTCCAAAAAGTCTTAATAGAGACGTTACGATGTGGGACGGCAACTCCGTGACGATGACGCGAATTTCGAAACCGTCGACTGTCGAGCACACATCATTGATGGTCGGTGTACACATTGATTTCGTTCCCAGATCGCGTTTGCGGTAATTGACACCTTATACCAAATTGATGCCAGTAAGGATTCGCTAGAATTGGATCTCTGGGATTTCGCAGTATGATAATATAAGGTTTCAGATTTTTGAAAAGATGGCGGGTAGCAGTCGCTTTCTTTTGTCGTATTTTCCCTCGCGCGTTTTCTCGCTTCCGCGTGTTTCGTGGACTGACCGCTTTGATACAACTGTATGGAGCTTTATTCACGCGCGTTTATGCACTTTATGAATGTAACTGTATAGAAATTATATATGGGTTAACATATTGATATAATAGGTCATAGTTGGGGCCCCTGTGGCAGGCCTCCATTGTGCCATTATATAATTTGGCTTAAAATTCATAGTTTTTTCGTTCTCGCACTTCGTACGTTGAAAATACTGTTAGGTTACCTGAGGAGTGTAAAAATTTGATGCAAGGAGCATATTATAACGCTACTCACCGTCACCGGATAGTCATTATTTCAAGTTTTAATAAATTGGCCTTTAATTCTTAAAAAAGTTTAGTACTGTAAGTTAAAGTTTTGTATTCTTCTTGTGGGGTTTATAACCCTAATTTATCTAAGCATGAGGTTATTTTATACCACCCATGATACCTTTGAATAAATTAAGACCACAGTTGAACAGGAATAAATGTCTTGAGTTCTACTTGTAGTTGTGCTGGAAGCTTGGAGAAGAAATTAATCCCAGAAAGAAGTTCAATATCTCTGACTGGAGCCACATTTTGAAGTATGAGCTTGTCGTATGAACGAAACTGTTGCAAGAAAGAAATTAAATTAATAAAAATAAACAACCGTGCAGATTGCCAAATCTAGAATGGCAGACGATCTCCTTCACCTCGCCCGCCTTTTAGGTGTTCTGTGGCGGGCTGACCGTCAGCCACGCAGGCTACCAATTCTCATGCACTCTCATCCTCGTCTGATCCGGATTTTAAAGAGTCAAATTTAAGTAATGGACTGATTTTGACACTAACCTTACAATGTTCTTTCGTATGCCGTAAAATAAAGGAAATCACACGGATAGTACCACTGCATTTCTCTATCTCGTACTCAGAAGTCGTATTTGACTCACATCTCGTCACAATCTTGTACAAATGTGTTGGAATAACGGGGTTTACAGGCATGTTGTGAGTTCGTCTGTGCAACGAAAATTACAGGTTAAGTTATTTTCGCGATGACTGAGTTTAAAAAAATACTACCATTAATTTAGTCCGTGCACAGACGCAATCACTTTAAGCCTGCCGCACACGAGAGCTATCTGCTGAGCCGAAAGTTACTCGTGCCTGTTAGCTCAGCTGATAGCTCACCGATCAAACATGTTTGATACGTGAGAAAAGGTTGCATGAGGCAAAAAACTCAGTAAATGTACGCGCACACGGTGAGCTATCGGCTGAGCTAACAGGCACGAGTAACTTTTTTCTCAGCAGATAGCTCTCGTGTGCTGCAGGCTTTACGATTGTTGCACAGGCCACCATTAATTAAGTAAATTAAACTACAAGCATTGTAAAGCAGAATCACCGACAAAGATTGTAGCTGGTAGGCATAAAATCGTGCATGGGTAGGTCTACAGTGCACTGCATACAGAAATAGAATTTACCGTTTAGTTGAAATTTCTTTGTCTTTAATACCGTCCTCGTCAACATCAAATATTGTTCCAGTAATCACATGAACCACATTGTACTTTTTCGCCCAGTCTCGAACCATGCTTTCAAGACTCGCCCAAATTCCTAAAAAAGATATATCATTGTCGTATTTTACTATTCATGCATGCTTTACAATGTCACTGGTATAAATATTAGAGCCTGCTCACAGGATCTAATATTTATACCAGGATATACTAAACTTATAGACAGGATAATTGAACGGATAAATAAACTCTCGGGAGGTCCGGCATGCTTCCCCGGAAAATGTTTCAAATGTAGAGTTTCCGAAATGCCATTTCCTTTGCTCTAGCTGGGGAACGATTTGATATGCACAAACCTAGTCAGTAAAATAAATAAGCCTGATGCACTCTTTAAGAGTAGGCTATGCACAAACTCCCTTCCTCAAACGTGCCCGCGGGGACTGTACCAACCTCGCCAGAGGCTAGATCGGTTTAATAATAGTATAATACCCATGAAAACATGGGGTAATCCAAGATTAGGTTGGAATGAGGGAGAGAGGCATGAGCCTTGGGTACGAGGTTGGGGACTGTACAGGATTTACGGTATGTCTTCCAAATAGGTAAAAGTATCCAATATCATACGTCTCATAACGTTTCAGTGTCTGGACAAATTTTGTTAACATCTGCGCCCAATTTACCCTCTTGGGCTTCAAACTTCAGTTGCTCGTTTAAACTATTTAAACAAATTTCGATATACCTTTTTTAAAAACGGTATACATAGGTACAATGTTTGAAAAGGTAGATGTAGATAACATAGCCATCTTGTCAAAATTTAAATCTCCACTTGGTATAAGCTGTCCATAACCTGAGTTATTATAACTTGTACAGTGCGCGGTTTGATTTTCTCTCAGACGAACATCACTTCTGTAGCAATCTTCAATCTTATGACTTCGGGAAAGTTGCTAAAAACAATGACAGACAACATTACTTATTTTTTTGAACTGTCTTTGCCAGTGTCGGTATAGTGCCAATAAAATGGACAAGTTTTCGTCGTTTTCGAACATTACTTAGAGATCGGTCATCAAGCAAAGGGGGGTCTGGGAAAATCATATATATGGTGTCTGCATTTTTGGTAGCCCAACCCTTAATTAATAGCTGCACGAAAACATATAGCCCACCCTTAAATTGTTGTTTACAGTTGTTTTCAATTTATAAATATTAACGATCATGTGTGAATTTCTGTCATTAATCCTGATATGTTTTATTTTTATTATAATATTATACGTGCAAAAGAGAAAATGCACACATTCTGCGAAAACATTGCCAAGATTTATATAAACTTGCCAGTGCCCGTGCCGAACAAATTCCACTTGAATACAGAATATTCCATTTTCATCAAACAAAATAAAAAAATAATTATAAAACAATTAAAAACAGTTAATTTATTTTTTATTTAAATCTTCGTCTGAAATTTGTTCAAATCGCTTCATAACTGGCCGCCGCCGAAACATCGATCTCGAACCCCCCTCCTATTAAACATACGTCAGCAAGTTGTTTCGAGATTGAACGCACCTCCTCGTAGCCAATTATAGAGACCTTACGATTTTAGGACGGCAACGCGACGGCAACGGCTATACCAATACAATAGATGATTGAAAAGAATTGAGTAATTACAATATATGAATAATTTAGACATTGTCCTCGCTCTGTTTACAACCGTTACGCTAAATCACAGATTTTCACGTCTTGATACAACGGCTGCATTCAAGCGACAACAAGTGCAACTTCAAACTGGTTTATCAGAACTCTTCCCAACCATAAAACCCATGTCTTCAACTTCTAAAACTGTATTAAATTCATACGATTGATAATATACGACGAACTATCTTTACTACCATTTATTTGAAGGAGTTTGTTATGGCCGTCGCCGTCGCGTTGCCGTCCTAAAATCGTAAGAGAGAGTTTGAGCAAGACAACGAAGTACGAAGACGAATATTGTAGACTGAGTTGAACGTCACTGGTGGTTGCACAACGTGTCTTCCCATGTGTCGCTGTTTATGAATACTGACCATAATTCTTGCCCTGATCCAGAAAAAAACAGCGAGACATGAAATTATATCCCGTCTTTGTCCTTCTGCCTTCGTGCAGAACGAAGTTCACAACGAATTTTGCCAAAATATTCGTTGTGAACGAAGGCAGAAGACGAAGACGGGATATGGATTCATGTCTCGCTGTTTTATCCTGATCAGGGTAAGGATTTGGGTCAGCATTCACAAACAGCTAGACCTGAATCTCTAATCTGTCTTCACTCCTGACCCTAAACTCAGAATGCGCAAGGTAATGTGCAAGACAGGCAAAAATTGTCAACCACGTCGTCGTCGTCCGACTTCGTTGTCTTGCTCAAACTCTCTAAGGTCTCTAATAGGAAAGCCGCTAATACGCTAGGTATGAGATCATAACGGAATCTAATCATCTGAGCTACAGAGGCCAATTGTCGAGCTCCAATAGACCTTTCCCCTTATAACCAAAATTTTGATCTAGGCAAGTCTAGACGAATATTTCATCACAGCTTGAAAGAGTATCACAAAATTAGTAATATTCCAAAGTTTCGTTGCGAAATGTTGTAAAATGAGGAAAATAGAGCCTTGCGAAGTTTGCAATTTTCAGTCATTTTGCATTACAAACGGGAAATTGCAGCCCCAACACCCGAATCGGATGTCAATTTCCCGTTTGTAATACAAAATGACTGAAAAAACGGCAAACTTCGCAAGGCTATATTATCCGCATTTTACAAGTTTTGCAACAAAACTTTGGATTATTACTAATTTTGTGATGCTCTTTCAAGCTGTGATGAAATTTTTGTCTAGATCGAAATTTTAGTTATAAGGGGAAAGGTCCATTGGCGATGCCAATGCATGTAAGGTGTATGGGTAAATATCACGACACGACTTTGTGTAATTTCCATCTTTCTACAATTAGTTCTATCGAGTGAGATGCCCAAAATCCGAAAATCCTTGATTGCGATGCTTCTCTGAGTGTGTCCACACCGCGGTCAAGCAAGCTTTTCAGCTTGCCCGGTATAGACATATTCAGAGAAACATCACAATCATATATCTTCACCTGAGTACATAACGCCAGAAACAACTAGAAACACGTCTTTAAGATCATGAAAATATACTGATATCGAAGGAACTAGATTAGATCCAAAATATCACGCACTCGGGAACCGACTTGACCTCGTAGCTCAGTTGCATGGTACAGCTTTGGACTATAGCAAACCAAAGGTCGCAAATTCGAGTATCTCACCGCGGTCAAGCAAACTTTTCGCTAATCATATATCTTCACCTGAGTACACGACACCAGAAACACGAATTCAAGATCCTTGCACTATTCACCTCCGCGTCGGTGAAAAATTGGGCAGCACTAGCTAGTATAGAGACATAACGTACCGTTCCATTTATTCTGTTGGCTGTCCAAAGTGGAATACGTAAATAAGTACTATATCCAATAATGAAATATGGTTGAGACAAAAGACATCCTTCCATTCCCACACCTCCCTCAGGTAAACCCCATGGTAAATGTTCTTCCTCAAAGGATCTTGCTATTAATATAAAAATGTTGATTAGTATTAAAATTTAAAATGTGGTGTTTTTAGAAATCAGAATCATCGACATTTGGAACGGCCCCAAGAAAACACTATCAGTAAAAGTAGATTTATTGGACATATAAGATCTAGAGATCTCGAATGCCACCTTGTAAATATTTTTCAAGAGAATTACAAGCATAACGTAAATATTTTTTAAATTCTCAATTCTACTCATTCTTGAGGTATATAATCTATATTAGTGTTCTATACCAAACTTGAAGTTTCAGGGTATTAGTAATTTTGGTTGTGCTTTTCGACGTTGCTTAACGCATGCTTTCTATCCTTTTTCCGGAGGACTGAGATTCAATTCCAAACTTTAGCCTCAGAAATAATTGCTTAAAATTTGAGTCAACATTCTGGGTAGAACTTTCAAAATCAGTTTATATTATAGTTTCTAAATTATAATTTTTCAAATACCAACTGCACCTTCTTCAGCAGTAATATTAAAAATCATATTTATTTCACTAACATCCTTCAAAGAAACCTGAAACACAAGTGAAAATAAAATACATCAGTTGGTGAGTTAAACATCAAAGAGAATTACCATCAGCCTGTTTTCACAAGCAACATTGGGCTTGTTCAAAGGGCCGATAAAGGAACAATGCTCTATATACGCTGCATGAAATGAACGCTAAGAGCGCTCGTGGTCTTGCTGAATCTTTGAACCAATAAACAAAGACATTTTATGTGTACTGCATGTTCTTCAAAGAACACATTTTAGTTCAGAGAGATCAGATAGTAGATAACGCAACCGATGAAAACACATAACACACGCGCGCCGTATAATTTCCGTCAATTTTAATTTCCGTTTATTACGTTGGCTAATTGGAATTTGCTGATTGGAGTGGACGATCGTTTATTACGTTTACTAATAGGCAATTCAAGTTTCTAATTTTTGCGCGCAGGGGGTGACGGGAAGTAAGGTATCATATTGCTGATTATGCTGAAAAATTTTAATAAAAACTGCCGGAACAACCGAAATATTTCAATATTTACAAGTATAAGCTATCACTCCGTGTTTACATGGCCGCCATTTTTTTATTTTTTCAGCATAATCAGCAATATGAAATCTTACTTCCCATCCCCCTGCACGCATAAACTAAAAGCTGGAATTGCTTATTGAAACCGCCCGACGCAAAATCGAGATCGTGACAATATATGGATCGTGCAGAAGACTGGGCCGTGTGAACTCTGAGGAAACGTTATTGCAGTGACAAGTATAGTAGTGCATGTGCTGTCTCGCTGCCCTTGGAAGCAATTAAGCATAATTAAAGTTTGTGTTATCTGTTGCGGCGAAGAAGCTGAAAGTTGAGGCAGATAACACGAACAGAGCCACTGATAATTCTTCATATCATGCAAAATCTGAATTCAATGATTGTTTTATTATTTATTCAAAAGATATAAAGGCATTCCAATATTCTTCCAATACATTTGACAAGTTCTTCATGTCCCTTTCCTTGAAAAAATTCCAGGGACTTTTGTCGCTGTGTGGTTTTTATTTAGTCTTTAATTTAATTTTAAAGTTTCATAAGGTCTGCAAGCCGCAGAAGGATTGATGTCACAACTCGATATTTGGTCAGCCATTCTGCCCATTCAGTTGATATAAAGATTTCATTGTTGACTGTGATAGTCATCAGAAATCAATAATTCTTTTAAATAAATAATGAAGGAAAATTTCGCACATACAAAAACCTGTTTTGTTGCTGCAAAGTTTAGGCAAACTAATCAACTTGAGAAAAGCCTGTATGTCTATACAAGTAGTGCAATGTGTGCCTTAAATCCAGTGCAGTTACCAGGGACGCAAAGAGCGCTCGTGGCTCCTTCGGAAAAGCCACTTTACACCATCTTTTATGTAGAAAATTCTAGATTGTGTGGACGTGTAAGGTTAGGATTATTTCTGCGAAACAGTATAGGTTTGCATTCCCTGCGCTTTCTGATCTGCTTCTTGGATAAGTATCGCTTTCAGTAAAGCCTGGTTTCCATTTGCAAACTGGAAAATTTGGCTGTTTGTGAAATCGTCAGCAGGATCTATTGTTCTTTGCGTATTACAGAGCAATTCGGCCTTAACTGATTGAATACATATATCAACACTATATTACATCGTCCACCCACACATGTTCGTGACCACTACAACCGAATAGAAAACAGGGTTAAGAAATGGGTGTCTATATATACTAGCTTTCCAGTGATGGACCCCGTGCCTTAAAGGTAACCCCCTTGTTTTGTTGTGTTGAGTCATTGCTGGCATTCATTTCTTCCCTTTCAGCGCTCAGTCACCCTAGATGCAAATTATTAATAGTTACCAGTAATGTATTACAGTAAATAGCGAACTCACATTGCACGAAGCACAAACATCGTTCTTGCTGCGGAAATCAAACATTGTGTCATTTGGAAATTTACAAATATCTGTGCGAAATACTGTGCCATCGCCTTGTGATTTTGGAACACTAGACCTGGCCTCGGGCACGAGCAAACTATTTAAACTTCCCATTGTCCCGTTGTTTGGAGCTGGTTCAATTTTCAGTAGAGCTAGGCAGAGAAAAAAATATATATATATATAAATAAATGGTTATAGAAATTAGGAACACCAAAATTATTGGAACTAAACAAGAGGTATTATAAAGAGTATGGAACGTTTGAAACAGTGATTTCAAACGTTCTAAACATCAAATGAGTTGAGCCGTTGCTGGTGCTATGAAGGGCAAGCATGGGACAGAGTTGTTTAGCAAGACAGCCTGAGCCACTATCGACGTAAAGAACATAAACTAATAAATAATGATGTATAAGTTGGTAAATAATATAACATCATATTCATCTGAACTATATGTCCGATACGTAATAATTATAACCTTCGCACCAGCAGGCAGCAGTGATCTTTGTCTTCGATACTGGTGCATTATTAGAATTTGGAATTCACTTACCCGTTGATGTTCGTAAGAGGGAAAACCTTGTTATTTTTAAAAGAAGATTAACCCAATG
Source organism: Paramuricea clavata (assembly GCA_902702795.2). Classification (NCBI taxonomy): domain Eukaryota; kingdom Metazoa; phylum Cnidaria; class Anthozoa; order Malacalcyonacea; family Plexauridae; genus Paramuricea; species Paramuricea clavata. The sequence continues at coordinate 30,054 of CACRXK020002919.1, read as the reverse complement.
GAATAGGCATCCCATCTTTTTTTTTTAAAGAAGAGTAGACTGATGCTACATATGCGCAAGTTCACCCGATATTCGACATGCTTTTGGAATGTAAAAATTGACTTATTCAATTCAATAGGATGCTCTATATGCAGTCCTATAGTTTTGACATGCGTGCGTGTGAGATCAGAGGCTACAACAAGATAAAGAAATTATAAAGCTAGTAAAGACTTACTTGCCAATAAGTTATAGATTTCAAGATTTGAAAAATGTTCCACCACTTTTCCTTTCTGGAATGAAGGTCCTCTAGCCATAAAAATTGACTGGAAATACGATTATAACATGTTAAACGTATATGACTCGAAGTGTTTTATTGTCCCATTTGAAAGAATCGTCAAAAATGTGAAGTAACTAAGTCTTCTTTTATACACATTTCCTTCACGTTCTTCCATAATTCATTTTTCATAGGAAGTGCAAACAAATTTACGTCACATATTTCATAATGAACTACAAATACTTGAAATTTTATGTGTTTTTATCCAATATCATTTGCGCATGTTTTTTACATTTACAGCATAACGTCAATATAACGCATGAAAAAAACGTAACAAAAATCAGTGTAAAATAATTTACTTAACAGTTTTCATAGTCCCTTCAAATAGGATAATAAAAAAGTTCAGCGTCATCTCACCTGTAACAAATTTATTTTCACCAACATAAAAGCACTTAATTATTTAATGCAGTGGTTTCTTTTATTCAATTATTTTCACCATTATTCATTAATCTAGCTAATCGGTTCGACTCAACACCAAACTCAGATATTCATGTGGGTCAAACATTTTCCCTGTGCGCCATCAGATTTAAAACAATTAAAACCTAATTCAAAACGCTGCAGGACGGTGAAGAGAGAGAGAGAAAATGCACCAGCCCTCTTCCCCGTTCTTGGGAGGGGACATCAAAAAAGTAAATGACGTAAATCCCGTTATTCAATTAGAACATTTTACTTTGGCGTTCGAGGGAAGACCATGAAAATATATTCAGCAGGTGTTTAGCATTTAGTAAAATGCATATAGTGATGCATGTGATGATACGTATAACTATTTGCATGGGCAGCCTTTTGGCAGTCCGCCCCAAACGCTAAAAATACATTACTATTATAGTTTAATATCTAGTTTAATTAACTCATAAAAATATTATAAAGGTAAGAGACTCACCCACATGTCTGGATTCATATTATCATAACCATGTGTACCACGGATGCACCTGCTTCGTCTAGTTGAGCTACAATTAAAACAAATGAGAATAAAAATAGAATATTAATAATATAAATAAGAACCCGCATCTTAATGAAATATTCTCCATCTATAGCATTAAGATAAATTTCTCAGATTAAGCGGTAGCTTCATTTTTTACCGCTTAAGAAAATTGTTCGTGTATTGTCTATCTATAGCTACAATCCAAAACTATCTGCGACACTAGCTCTATTGAAACATTCCTCTGTGGCTTTTTTTACTATTAGACCGAAATAATTTACTCGTTGTTACAAATTTACGCCACTGTGCAACAATCATAGCTTATTCAATAAAACTTCAACAACTACAACAGTGACCACAAACAATTGTCACGTATGTCAACATTTTGCGCAGATACATGTACGCCTAGCGTACCTATTTTTAGTAATTTAACTCGTAAATGACATCGGTGACCCCCAAATTTTATTTCATAAAATGATTTCTCTTAGTACACTCGATTATTTTTACAATTTTAAAACAATTCTGTAAAATTTTTCAAATTACTTAAATAAGATTATTCATAATAAATATTTTTTCGCTCAACAGAACTTTTGTTAGTTGTCTAGATAATTAAGAGAAATCATTTTATGAAATAAAATTTGGGGGTCACCGATGTCGTTTTCAATATTTTGGAACGTCATTGTTGCCATAGCAACGGCAGTTGTGTAATTTTGGTGAAAAATTCAGACCCTTTACTCGTTTAGATATATATTGTTGTTTTACATCAATAAGATACGTTTTTGTTTTTCAACAAGTATTAATTGAAGTTACTAATTGTTTAAAAATACGGATTTAATTCGTGAATTTTCCAGTTTTGGAAAAACTGTATTGAGCCACCTTAACATTGTTGTGTAATGGGTATATATTTCAGCATCAATGAGATTTAATTTAGCATCACTGGATTTTGGAGAATATTTCCCACATCTTTTGTCATTGACAGTTGTCTTAACCTTGCAATCTTATAACACCAATCCTGACTTTATATCTAGCCTCACTCAAATGCAAGACAGCAAGGGAGAATTAGGAGATACCTGCAGAGGAGGTTATTTTAAACCTTACTTAATCTTTCATCAGGATATCAAACTCCTGATCTACCGGTACAAAGCAAGCGTACATACAGTACTAGCAGTGTAAAATGCGAACTTCTTACTTGACGGAAATTAGTTGTCCTGGATCTCCAAGTACGATGATGTCATCGATACGTCTGACACAGAAAAACAACATGTTTGAAATAAAATCTGTCATTCATTAATTTTACAAGCAAAACATTTGCAGACAACGCAAATCATAAATGGACAAGAGGGACAAAAATTTAAAAGCACTGAAAAGCAGAATACTCGATTTCAATAAATTGCAGCTTGCTAAACCTGTTTAATCCCCATCATTTTTCATATAATGTAACAAACAACCAATCACGTGACACTTGCTAATGGACCAATCAGAAAACCCCATCAGACCGGTTCCAACCTGAGTTCAGTTATTTCACACAACCTGCATTGACTGCCGTTTTCGACCAGAGCCTCTAATTTTTACTCTTGATAAATGGCTTTTAAATGCGATCGAGAGAAATCAAGCTCTGTAAGCAGATTTGGATATAACCGTCTTTCACTATCTATTACGAAATCTGCATTTATACCTGCTTTTCGAAAAATGCATCCTCTTTGGAAGGTCCGTCTTGTAAAAAGATTGAAAGGAGTCGTTGGGACACTAAAAATTATTATATAAATATTAGTTTTTATTATGTTATGGCACGGTTTCTTGTTTAATATGGGACAATATTCCAATTTTGAAGGAACATAATGGATAAGGACGAAGTGTAATCAGTCAGATATTATGTATATCTAAATTCATGCATTATGTTTATGTTTAATACATGTATCTGCAATGTTGATTATATTTTTATATTACAAAAACCATAATTTGTACCTTAATCATGTTAAATACATTCTCAAGATTACCTGAAAACAGAGAGCATTTTAAATTATTTTTTGGATCCTTAACTACAGGCTCTTAACTAAAATTGATTTTCAACCAATATCCTCAGTCATAAAATTGTGTGGCTCTATAGGAAGTATGCTATAGTAAGCTATGACAAGAACGTACATGGACGTGTACAATTTTTGCCACTCACTACAATGTTTCAAAGTTTTGTGGAAATTTGCACTTAGGGTCTTAGGGTTAGGTTAGGGTGAAAGGAGAATTTGGCTGTTTCCAATACGACGATATACGCACTTCCGTGGATTAATTGGTGTAGGTAATAGTATGGTTTCGGGTGCAATTTTGGAAAAACATGCACGAGTGAGTTTTCAAAGACGATCAAAATTGCACGAGACCGAAGGACGAGTCCAATTTGAAGTCTTTGAAAAACTTACGAGTGCATGTATGTTTTTTTCCAAATTGCATGAAAAACCATACTATTACTTAATAATATACATGAAAAAATTATGCAGTCACATGCGTGCGTAGGTCACATGCGAAATAGTTTTTAATGTAAATAATTTTAATAGAAAATCTACTAAAAACGCCAGCTATTTTTCTCACTTGTAAATTTTAGGATTTTGTATTATTTTCTGCTAGAAATGGCTGTATCAATTAAATTTGCACTGTATTAATCATTATTTGGCACTGAATTTCGAAAAAACTACACAGCTCTTAGTTTTTTCACTAAAACTTTTTCATTACGGATTGATTCAACTACATATCACAACAAATCATTTTATAGATTACTTACTTCGGTTCTTGGCGTTAAAACTAACAACGGGACCTCTATTCGATATGTACAATTCATTGGCCTGGACGCCATACTGTAGAAGACATGAAAATATGTCATGAGAAGAAAAAATATTTAGAAACATTAAATAAGTAGTACACATATACCAGCATTAATAAGTAGAATACCTTATCCAAAAAGATAGTATCGCTGCATTTTACAGCCGACATCCCTAAACAAAATGAAGGCATTAAATCGAAAGTTGCAGTGATCGACACTACTCCTCTCTCTGGAATATCAAAGCAATGTAGCTACTATTAGGCGAAATTTACAAAAACATGGAATGAAAAAGTAAAATATATGAAAAACCATCGAAAACCCCTTTTTAATATGTGCACATTACACCTTCTGCTCTACCATAGTTCTCACATGCAGTTTCTCACTAAAAGAATGCAGTACATTCTCTAGCTAGATTTCCCTATGAAAGATCAGGTATCTGCACGATACCTGATCTTAGTGTGTGCCAAAATCCCGAGCTACCTCCTTAATACAATCCCATGATGGGAGTATTGTGGAATAATTTATGGCGTTGTTTCATGTTTTCGCACCCATGAGTGCCAGACTCCGTCCTCTTTTCCCAACCTCAGCAGGGTCTAGGAGGTTGAGTGCAGATACGTTTTAAAACAATCTGTTCCAATTAACACTACAAGTAAGAGACATCACTGATATTGATGAGAAAATTGACCAACTATAGTGGCTCTTTATTTTGGTTACATGACGATGGTCAGGTTTAGTTGTATGACGATGGTCAGGTCAATTATAATTTGAGCTACACATTACCATGGTCGGAAAGAAGAATCACATTCACTGAATCAGAAATATTCATGTCTTCCAGTCCTGTCATTAGCTGACCAATTGTTTCATCCACAAGTTGAATTTGTTGTCTGACCTATACAATCAGATGGTCACACATTATAGATTCATATGATTTGACATGGTAACTGTTATCAGTTTTTATTGTTAGCACAAAAAGTAGAATTTCCTCCCGGTCATCCTGGTACGTATCAAGGATACAAGAGAATGATTCGTTTCATGTAGGTTAGTTACACAAGCAAGTTGGAACTGACATTTTACAAAATATTTTACATGCCATGCGACCAAGCTTTATATTGTCCGAGAGCTGCGGGTTAAGAGGGAATCTCAAACTCATTAATAATTCATGAGTAAATTAGCCAACCATATTGCTTTATTTTGCTCACATGATAATACTGGATACCTGATGAAGTAGGGATCCAGTCCTAGGACTGGATCAAAATTAATTCAGTCCTTGGACTGGATCAAAATTAATTAAATAGTGATTTATTCGCATGAGATGTCATTTCAAATCCTCCAATTCGGACTGGACTAGATTTCCAGTCCTCGGACTTGATCAAATTGCGTGGACTTGAAATCTAGTCCAGTCCTCATAATCGGATTTGAAAAACTTCAACTACCTGAAAAACACAAGTAAAACGTTGACGTTCCAAGCGAAGGCCCTTCGTCGTACGAGCGTCGAAGTTTTACCGTTGCATTTTTCAGGAAGTTGAATCCCTCTCAATCCACAGCTTTCCTGTTATTGTCCCTATAAATACCTACACTAGCACAGATCGTTCGAGTCTACTATTTTGGGTGGTAAAACGTGCAGCAACAGACGATAACTGCAGATAACAACAAGGGAAGTAGAGATTTAGTGAACTAACTAATACTTATGAAAAATGGTACTGCGTTTTTACTTCACTTCTTCGCTTGTTAGCATCTACTTTTCTAGTACGTGCAGTTTGCCACCCAAAAATAGCTGACAAGCCCTGGGGCCGGTTGTATAAAAACGTAATTAGCGCTAACTGTAGTTAGCGCTAACCACTGTAGTTAAATCCTTAAATGTAATTAGTTAACTGACTTAACTGCGTTGCACAAAACGTAGTTAGTCGGATAGTTAACTAATCACGTAGTTAACTATGCGTGGGGCTTGCGTGGGGGTTTAAACACAACATTACATAAAGTAAGCAGCGAGTAACGACCGCTGACATATATTTTCAACATGATTGTGGACTCGCATTTTGCAAATAGGCGCGGGAATTTTATTCAAAACACTAGAAAACAGTGAAAAATAAACAAGAAAACAAGGAAAAACCGCCACAAAAATCATAAAGAATGCAGTTTTTCCTTGAGATATCTACATTAAACCAAGGTCTAGCTGTTTGGCAATTATATATCAGTGTTTCTTGTATTGGTGTAATGGACCATACTTCGTCTTCAAGAAATCGCCCTGTGCAAAAACATTCACATGGGAGATAGCGATTGAAAATCTCAGGTAAGCGTTGCTTTTCATTATTGTTTTACTGAAAAATGTTGTTCACTCCTATACAAACGCCATTTTTAACTACGTTTTGGACAGTTAACTATACCCTTGGGCATAGTTAACTTTAACTACTTTTTAACT
>CACRXK020002919.1:0-13690 GCA_902702795.2 Paramuricea clavata | reverse complement strand
GAGGCCCTGATCATGCATGATCATGGACATCAATCACACCTACCGCGGCAGCAAATATAACAGTTCTCTTTCCTGAACTTTCTTGACCTCCCTAAACACAAAAACAGGAAGTGATTGAAGCAAGTGACTTGTACACTAGTATATAGCGTATAAGTATATATTCAGTCCATCCAGCTAAAAAACTCAAAACATAAACACACCAGGATAAGCTACGACTATGGATATGTGACTAGATAATGTGTCATATAGTGGATATCGTCAATATAATTTTATAATTTAAAATTTGTTCAATTTCTATTTTTTATGGTAAAATAAAATATTTTTCGTACTAACATGATATTCGACTTTACGCAAATTGTCTAAGAGGGGAATGTCTTGACGGAATATCTTGGCATTTCAGTAGAATCCATCATTCAAGAACTTATATACGTATATAGCTTATATTCAATTACCAATATCTCATTTCATGTGGCAATTTACTGACTAATTGTTTAATGTTTATCATCGGAAACTGGTAGCAGTTCACTGTTTAATATTTATATAACCTACATGAGGCGACAGTCGAGTGTTTTATATCTGATAAAGCATGGACTGCAAATGTTTCAGCATGAGCTCCACCTTTGAATTTACTATATGAGTAAATTCTTAAACACGTCCGAATTTATCATTATGATAAATTCGCGGCAAATTTTGAATTTATCATAATGATAAGTTCGCGGCACCTAACACTAACCCTAACCCCAACCCCAATCCTAACCACTAACCCCTAACCACTAACCCCTAACCCTTTTTTAACTTTTTAAATTTTTTAAACTTTTTTAAAAATCTAACTTTTTTGCTTTTCAAAACTCTTTTAAAATTTTTAAAACTTTTTTAAAAACTATTTTTTTAAAAAAACTTGAAAAACTGCGCAGACCACATCACGAACAATCATGGCTTTGACATCCGATTGTGTTAACTGGGTTCTCTGACCACCTCGCTGGAACTTCAAGAGCTGGATTTGTGGACCATTCTGGACCAGTGACTGGAACGCTACCTCCAACCGGAAATTTGAAGCCAAACTTGGCCGGCTCAATCAGTCAATCATGATATAAACAATAAGGGGTGCACCGGATAGTGATTTTTACTATCCCGCCGGATACCGGATTTGCTGGATACCTGAAAAAAAATCCGGTCGGATACCGGATAGTTTATTCAATTTGAAAATTTGAACGGCTGCAACTGAAAGATCATTGAACCGAAATTAGTATAGGCCACATTAGGTGGCGTGACAAGGGGCGGGGACTTTTATAAACAAGATTGACATTTTGAAGTAATAGCAAAGTACAATTAGTTGATAGACAGAATAATACAAAAACAACATTGAGACTGGGCCATTCCATTTAATATACACACCCCCCTGTGGACGAAAATTTCCGAGGGGGGTTGAAAAAGCCGTTTCTGAGGGGTTGTGTGCATCGGCATCCTTTGATCTTCGCGTTTTTTCCGAGGGGTAAGGCAAAAATTTCTTAATTTCTGAAGGGGTGTTTGTATCGGCACTTTGATCTTTTTTTCTTAGGGGTTCAAATTTTATTGACTTCGTCCACAGGGGGGTGTGTACATTAAATGGAATGGCCCACTGTGAGACATATCGTGATTCGTGAGACTGTGAGAAATTTAATATTTTAGGTTTAAGTTTTGTAAGTTTTATTTTTGGATTTTCGATTAAATAATTAATAGTATACTACGTGAGTAATGAGTTCGGTATACTAGTGGTGCCGTGACCAGGATACGAGAGGAAAAAAGCGACGGAAATCAAACACACAAAGCGGCGAAATACGAAGTAAACACTGTTGATTTATCATTATGAGCGACGAAGAGGCGAGCGAGATTACAAACGTTGGTGAGCAAAAACTCGAAGGAGATATTGAGAAAGAGATTTCTAAGTTGAAGTATTTCTTAGAAGAAACAAATGAAATTATTCAAGCGAAAGATTACGGTGAAATGGAAGCTATAAACAATCGCGCTGGGAAAATAATCGTCAAAATATCGGAGCTAATTTCACAAACAGAAGAGTTGAAAATCGATAACGGCAAAACACCGCGTTCAGTTAGACAGTGGGAAAATAAAGTTCAGAAGACAAAGAGAAAATAGCACAACAACTAAAGGAAAAACAAGAAAAAGCTTATGACGAAGCTGAATTACGACGGCTAGAATTGAAAGATAAACAATTTCAACAAGAAGAACAACGACGAGCTGAAATTCGCGAAGCACAAGAGGAACGCGAACGACAATTATGGCAAGAAAGGCACGAAGCTGAATTACGCATGACTCAGAGAAAGATTGAAATAGAAAAGACCGCTCGTTCATCTGCAGCGAAATTACCAAAGTTAAAAATAGGTACGCGACCGCGTACATGTATCTGCGCATTAAAGGTCCAGACACGCTGGACGCGATTCGACAACGCGACGCGATTTTTCGATTTTCACTGACCGTTAAATTTAATCCAAGTTTACATTTTCCAAATATTTAGAAGCGCTATAACATTCTAAGTTACTTGGTCTACATATGTTTGTAACTGATTTGCTCTCATTGGCTGTTTTTCAAACTAATTATATACTGAAAAATCGCGTCGCGTTGTCGAAGCGCGTCCGGTGTGTCTGAATCAGTCTTAAGGTCTGATTCCACGACGGCGAAATTCGTCGCGAGAGCTTGTGTCTGCGAAATACGGTGGTTGCACATGAGCGATTGTATTGAATTGTCCCACTTTGTCCGCTTTCGCAGTAAGTAGAAATGTTTCGCATTCATTGATGGTGCATTCTCGAAATGACATTTTTACAGCAATTGTGCGAAATTGTGCTAGTTGAAATTATATGCCTGCTTCAGATATAATATTTACATTTAACTAGTGACTTCTAAATTAAGAGGACGAGAACCATTTATATCCCGAATCACGGCAACTGATAACAATCATACAAAAATGTTTCTTTTTATCTGGAGCTAAATATCTGCTATTCATACAGTTCATTACTTTTAAGAACAATTTAAAGAAAATAATTAATTAAGGCTGTAAAATGTGTGGATTTATTAAAGACGTGGGATTAGACGTCTGTACATGGAGTCATGAGCTAATAATAGTTTCTGACATTTAAAACAACAGGGCTACGTTTATCCTATGCTTTGTTTTCATAGTTTAGCCTAGTTTCAGAGGCCTCCATTAAATAACAGTCAAGATATATACGCAAATATAATTTGCGTGTCTATTTAAAATTTGTAATTGTTTCGTGGAGATTCAACCATAAAACAATTGCCGGAAATGCAGGTCCTGTTTATAAAAACTCAGGGAAAACCCGTGCGGTATGAAATGCATGGCGTAAACATGTCAATCAAATATCTATAAATATGACGTTTTATAATTGCACAGTACATCGTGTACGTTCTTGTTGTAGAACTTGTGTTGCTCCAAATCGAGTATGAAGTAAAATCAGGAGCATACTGTCACAGGCTAATTTTGTATTTTAATACCTCTGGAAATATCAAGGCTTTGGTACCCCTATCTATCACAAAACTGAGTAACAAATCCAAAACGAAGTATGAGGACTAATATTTTTATATATATCATTTCACAGATTAAAAGTATTATTCAAGAAATATGTCCATTTTGATCTTAACGTGATACGAAAATACTAAATAACATGCAAAATTCAGTGCCAAAGAGGGATTTATTTTGCGGTAGTTAAATATGTAAACATATGTTCTCAAACTGGCAGAGTTTAATACCAATTAAAGCTCGCAATGCTATATATTTGGTTTGATACGAAGATAAAATAGTAAATACTCATAATAATTACAATATGTCCATGACCTTACTCAAAAATTTAGATTATTAAATCACATAATGGAACAACTTGCAATTTGCTACGCTCACTCGTTAGCAATAGTTCTCTTCAACACTCGAAATAAATTACATATTTCCGCACAACCATGTATAAATATCCTCTATACATTCCAGTTTACCTTTAATTTGTCAAGTGGTAGGCACAATATTAGTCCTTTTGATTTGTTATTCCCTTTCCCCAACACGGGAGTGATAGGAGCTTGAAAAAATGACAGTTGAATACTTGCGTGTAATTTGCTCGGAGCAATTTGCAATCAACATTGCAAGATTGATTGCAATGTTGCAATACTCATGGGAACAGAACATCCGGTTTGACTGTAAGAGTTATATCAAAAAGACTGCTATAGAAGAAGATTTTATCAAAATAAAGTCAGGATAAAGTCTATTAATAGTTTAATACCACGATTACTAATGATTACTACTCTTGAAAGCTTTTCGAAAGACGCCATCTTGTTTTAAAGCTGTTCTAGCCTGCGAACAGGCCTTCAAAACAAGGTTGACGGACTTAACAACTTAACTTAACTTACTTAACTTTACTTTACTTTACTTTACTTTACTGACTGACGCGATAGCAATATATCTGCGCTACGCGCAGATACAAAAATAACACCGTTTAATGGGACCCCCACAGATTGGGTGCGATTTGAGAACATGTTTTTGACACTTGTTCACGAAAAAGCGAGTACAGCCGAAGAAAAATACGGGTTTTTATTGGAAATGGTGAGTCCAAAGGTGAGGGAAAAGATTGCTAATTTGAAACCAGGTGAAGTCGGTTACAAGATTGCATGGGAGAGATTAAAAAGCGAGTATCGTCACCCCAAACATGTTATCAATGCCCATATGGATGCCATAATTAACTTAACTCCAGTAAGAGGACATAATTATGAAAAAGTTCAAGATTTCTATGAGAAATTAAGCAAGAATTTCGATGCACTTCAAACTCTGGGAGAAAGTGAAAAACTTTCTGGATTTGTTATGACTACAATCAACAAGTTGCCCCACATAAAACCCGACTTGGTTCGAGCGGACGATGACTGGGAAGAATGGTCCATGGAAGTACTAATAAAGAATTTGCAAAAGTGGCTTCGACGGAATAAAGTGGATGATGCGAGCAATCAGAAAGAAACCAGATACAAGAAACCAGAAGGACACTGGTATCAAAAGACATCAGGACCCCCAAAACCTCACTGTGTTTTTTGCGCGAACAATGAACACTGGAGTGATCAATGCAAAACAGTGAAACGATTGGCCGACCGAAAGAAATTCTTCGCTGAGAAGAATCTGTGTTTTAACTGTGGTCGCACAGGGCACAGGGGAAATCAATGCCGAAGTCGTGGTTGCCTGAAGTGTAATGCCAAACATCACACAAGCCTGTGTGATAAGAATGAAGACAACCAAGAGAACAAGACATCATTAACTGGATTTACCACATTAACCGAGGAGAAATCGCTTCCAGCCATTATACCTGTCAACATAAAAGGACAGACCCTGTGGGCATACCTCGACACTGGCTCGAGTCGAAACTTTATTTCACGCGAGGCTGTGAAGAAACTCGATTTGAATCCAACACATCATGAATCCCGCGAGATTGTAACCGTGAATGGTACCTCTACTCAATCCATGCCTATTTTCCAAACAACCATAACTTCTCTTGATGGGAAAGTACAGGAAGAAATCGAACTGACTGGTTCCAGACTTCAAGATTTTACCACAGTTAAGAGACCAGATATGAATGAACTCAAGATGAAGTACACCCATACTCAAGACAAAAGATTTTATATGACCGCCAAAGGGGAACATCCAATTCATCTCATACTCGGTGATGGCACATACAGCAGGATCCGAACTGAGAAAGTTTACAAAGGAAATCCCGGAGATCCCCTTGTGGAGGAGACAACATTCGGATGGGTCATACATGGTGGTGAGGATTATTCGAGCGATGCCTGTATGTTCACTAGAGAAATTTACGATTACGAACAGTTATATAGTCTTGATGTTCTCGGAGTTGAAGACCGTGGTGAAAATGATCAAATGCAAGTGCTTGCTGAGTTTCGAGAGAACATAACCAGACAAGAAGATGGCAGATACCAAGTTAGCATACCATGGATTCCAGGGAGTAAGTTGACAACTACAAACGAACAGCCAAGCAGAAGACGACTGTTCAACGTGAACAAAAAGTTAGCGAAAGACGAAAACCTGAAGCAAGAATATGAGAAGATTATCGATGATCAACTAGCAAGCGGTGTGATTGAGAAAGCCCCAGACGAGCCGTCAGGAGAGCGAGTGTACTACATGCCACATAAGCCAGTCGTAAGGCAAGACGCAGCGACAACGAAAGTGAGAATGGTCTTTGATGCGAGCTCCAAACCCCATCCACTAGCATCCAGTATTAACAATTGTATGTTTACTGGGCCTCCCCTCCAACCGTTATTGTGGGATATTATGGTCAGAGCAAGAATGTCGTCAAATCTGCTTCTTGCAGACATTCAAAAAGCCTTTTTACAGATAGCAATCAAAGAAGAAGACAGAGATGCCTTCAGATTTCTCTTCGAGCGCGACGAAAAAGAGGAACATTTTCGGTTCGCCAGAGTTCCATTCGGGGTTGAAGCCAGCCCATTCTTACTCGGTGCTACATTAGAATACCACTACGACCAACAATCACCAGAATTAGAGGAAACAGTGACTGCCCTTAGAGAAAATACGTATGTGGACAATATCATGCAAACGGGAAATAACATTGATAAGTTGGAGAAGTTTAAGAAAGAAAGTGAAGTTATTCTTGAGAGTGCAAAATTACCGATTCACAAGTGGGAGTCGAACATCGCGACATTAGAGGATGAGAACATGTCAAATCCTAGCAAAATTCTTGGTCATGTTTGGGACAAGCGTGAAGACACTCTAGAAATACAAGTACCAGCAGTACCTGAGACAGAACCAGTTACGAAACGAAGCATCTTGAGTCAGCTTGGCAAAGTGTACGACCCATTGGGAATAATATCACCCACGATGGCCGAAGGAAAACACATTTACAGAGAGGCTTGTGAAGAGAAAAAGGGATGGAACGCCGAGGTTTCACCAGAATTGAAGAAACAGTGGCACAAATGGAACAAACAACTAAAGAACGTGAAAGTACCGAGGAGCTTAACAGGAAATTCGAAGGAAACGAAGGCTATCGAGCTCCATGTGTTTGCCGACGCAAGCAATCTCGCATGTTCTGCAGTAACCATAGCACTAGTTGAACATTCATCTGGAACGATCAAAGGGTTGCTGACATCGAAGTCCCGGATTTCAAAAAGAAACACTTCGATACCCAGATTGGAACTCGTAGGAGCTCACATGGCTGCGAACATGGCGAAGAATTTACGTAACGCTCTTCATCGGCACCCAATCAAGACCATTGTGATCTGGTTAGATAGCATGGTAGTGCTTTACTGGTTGACCAATCCAGGGAAACCATGGAAGACGTTTGTCTCCAATCGAATCAAGAAGATAGCTGAGATAACCAACGAGCTTGGTATCATTTGGAAATATTGTCCGTCAAATAAGAATCTTGCTGATCTAGGGAGCAGAGGAGCAACCATGGAAAAATTGCAAAACGGAAGCTGGTTTAACGGTCCAGATTGGTTATTAGAGAAAGAACAATGGCCAGAGCAACCAAATTTGAAAGTAACTACATCTGTCAGTCAAGAATGCAAACCAATTAAAGAGCAAGCACTGTTTACGAAAGATCGAGAGCCAGACGAATGGGACGCTTTGTTAGAAAGAAACACATACTGGCGTACATTGCGAGTAACATCATGGGCATTAAGATTTCTAAACAACTGTTTGGCAAGAGTTCGTCGAAACCAAAAGCGATCGGGGCCTCTTGTAAGCGAAGAAATTACAGTTGCAAGAAACGCTTGGGTAAGGAGAGTACAACAAGGTGTCAACCCTGAATTACAAGCGCCAGGTTGGAGAATCGTCGAAGACGAAGTAACGAAAGTTCTCAAGTGTAAAGGAAGAGTAAATGGATACGAGCCAATATACCTTGACGGAGGACTGTTCGTAGAAAAGCTAATAGCCCACACCCACAGCAAGATCAAACATTTCGGTGTCGCAAATACCATGGCTGCTTTGAGAGAACAGTGGTGGATACCACAACTTAGATCAAAGGTGAAAAAATTAATCAACAATTGCAATATCTGCAAGTTGTATTCCACGAAGCCGTATGGGTCACCATTGACGAGCAACATGCCCAGCTTTAGAACAGAATCTAGCGAACCATTCGAAGTCACCGGTGTCGATTACGCCGGGCCGTTAAGACACAAAATCAGTAAGAGAGAAGAGGGAAAGTGCTACGTATTAATCTTCACGTGTGCAGCATCTCGAGCGATCCACCTGGAACTAACCAAGAGCCAAGAAGCAGAGGAATTCCAACGAAAGCTCAACTCATTCATCGCTCGAAGAGGAAGACCTCGATTAATGATATCGGACAACGCAGCGACATTTAAAACGACAGCCAAACTAATCAAAGCCATTAGAAAGAGTGAGAAATTGCACGATTTCCTAGCAGCACAAGGTATACACTGGAGATTCAACCTTGCTAAATCCCCTTGGTGGGGAGGGATCTATGAAAGATTGATTCGGGAAGTAAAGAAGACCCTTTATAAGACCCTTGGAAGATCGCACCTTTCATTCGAGAATTTGGAAATGGTCCTCATGGACATTGAAATTAATATGAACAATCGTCCATTAACCTATGTCGAAAGCGAAAGTGGAGAGGAAGAAGTACTAACGCCAAACGTTCTCATCCGAGGGAGAAACACTTACCTTCTTGATGACATAGAGAATGACGTAGACGAGCTTACGAAGATGCAAAAGAGAATCGCCAAAGCAAAGAACAACGCTTGGAAAAGATGGCAACGAGAATACGTACACAGTTTAATGGAAAGCCAACGAGTAAACGGAAAGCCAGTTAACGCGCCTGAAGTCGGTGAAGTAGTTTTAGTCGTGGGAGAAGAAAAGAACAGGAGCGAATGGAAGAAGGGAAATTAAAGGTAGTGCGACAAGTCAAAGGTAAGGACGGAGTGGTGCGTGGTGTGGTACTTTTACACAAGGGACACACTATCGAAAGACCGTTACAGTTGGTGTGTCCACTCGAAATTCGATGCACAACGCAAATAGAACAAAGAAAGAACGAAGAGAAGCAGACGGTTGAAAATGAAAGGAAGAAACGGGGAGCAGCAATTGAAGCAAGTAAGAAAATACGTGAGCTAGCAGAAAACGAGGATGCAGACTAAGCAGGGAACAGTAAATGAGAACAGTTCACATTGTGTTGACTTATAAAAATTAAGACTGAATTTTTAGGGGAGTAGTGAACCGAAATTAGTATAGGCCACATTAGGTGGCGTGACAAGGGGCGGGGACTTTTATAAACAAGATTGACATTTTGAAGTAATAGCAAAGTACAATTAGTTGATAGACAGAATAATACAAAAACAACATTGAGACTGTGAGACATATCGTGATTCGTGAGACTGTGAGAAATTTAATATTTTAGGTTTAAGTTTTGTAAGTTTTATTTTTGGATTTTCGATTAAATAATTAATAGTATACTACGTGAGTAATGAGTTCGGTATATCATAATATATTGACCATATGTGAAATTATTTGTAAAAAACACATATAGAGATTAGATGCACAAGCGAATAAAAGGTTCAAAACCAGAAAGCCTTATAAAATTATATAGATATGGTTTATACAATTTCTACACAGACAATTAAAAATTCAACTTGTAAATAAGGGATCGGTCATAAAGTATGTGTACTGGAGGGGGGGTGGAGGGTATTCCAAAATACTACCATAAAATTTGGCACCCCCCTAAAAGCGTCGGAAAATATTAAATATTTAATACCCCCCTCAAAGGAGATTAACTGTTTCGTACCCCCCCCCCACTTCCCCGTGCACCCAACCAATCACCCTCCCCCAAAGATGTCAAACTACAATAGGTTCCGATCGAGACACTTTCATAAATACTACTGTGCTACATTGCGCGAAATTTATTAGGAACATTTAGGAACATACACTCGATTTTTTTAACGTGTATTGTATCATAAAAGTCTGTAGTTTTATTGAATCATAGACATAGTATTCGACTCATTTTTTGTTTCGTACCCCCCCCCCAATATTAATGTCGTAATTCGTAATGCCCCCACTTATCCCCCTCCGCCACGTCCCCCACCCCCGCCCAATACACATACTTTATGACCGGTCCCTAATGGAAAACTGCAACTGCATTTCTTATTCCACTATCTATGATTTCACCGAATCGAGAAGGCATATATGGACGACTAGGAAATTTTAAACTTTTTCCATTTTTTGACTCTAGCTGGCGTTTATGCAGTAGATATCTATGAACTGACCTTGCAAGTATTTAGTGTGGCATGTGGTATAGTTTAAATTGGACTGAAATCGTTTTCTTTTTAATTAAGAAAAATATTGTAAAAACAGTCATTTCACCTTTTGCTTTGTTTTCTATGGCATTTAATAAACACGCGTGTCTTGACCCACAGACACGCGCGTGTCTTGATCCCCAGACACGCGCGTGTCTTGATCCCCAGATCCCCAGACACGCGCGTATCTGGGTGGATTTGTCTTCGAGAAAAAAATGCGCAAAATACACGACATTTGCTAAATACGGTCGTCGAAACGATTTTTAAGTCCATTCCATATACGATGTAGTCCATTCCAATCAGTAGTATCGTTTAGTGTTTCTAATATAGACATAGCTAAATCTAAACGGTCAATATACGAACTCATTGTTGTTGCTTACCAAATAGTAAGAAAGTCAAACGCGAAACGATTTTTGGTGCTTATAATAATGCATATACCATCTGACCTTTGAAACTGAAGTCTATTTTATATTTCGTTTTATATCACTAAGAGCGCTTTTCGATTGACTTTTTCCGGCATTCGCAGATTTTAGATTCAAGCTTTATTATCGCTGAACGCTAACGTTCACAACCAGTGGTATAATATCAATTTAGTTGATCAATTGTAGAATTTGAAATTTTATGTATAAATATTATCCAGCGCATGGGCAGTTCTACAATAGTCAGATATTTCGCAAAGTCAGAAATTTCGCGTCACACTGGGCCAGTTTGCCAGCAATATCTGCTCCGTGGGGCTGTCCTTCGTTAGTACATGCATGTCACCAGTGGATTGTGGGTATATGCCTGGATCTTCTCAACGCAATTGCATGGTGACTGGTGACGAACTAACGCGACTTTGCTGTCAAGCCATGTAAACAATTTAACATGGATGGTAGAGATTGGTAGAGATAAGATTTGAGATAAGATTTGTCGCCATGTTCGTTCATTCTCGTATCGTTTGGTCCAGTGGCTGTTGTCACTGCCACTGGCAGTGTGCGTTTGTTTTGTATTTATAAACAACTAGTAAAGCAAGTCATTTAGCTTATTTGACAAGCTTTGCTAAATTATGTTTGCGATGTTACTCTGAGTGCATATCCACACCGGGCGAGCTTGAAAAATATGCCCGGCCACGGTGGGATTCGAACCTACGACCTTTGGAATACTAGCCCAATGCTCTTCCAACTGAGCTACGCGGTCAGGACGGTTCGAGTAAGTGATATTTCGGAACAGTATCTAGTTCCTTCAATACCAATGTGTTCTTGTAATATGAAAAATTCGTACTACTAGAACACATTGGTATTGAAGGAACTAGATACTGTTCCGAAATATCACTTACTCGAACCGTCCTGACCGCGTAGCTCAGTTGGAAGAGCATTGAGCTAGTATTCCAAAGGTCGTAGGTTCGAATCCCACCGTGGCCGGGCATAGTTTTCAAGCTCGCCCGGTGTGGATATGCACTCAGAGTAACATCGCAAACATATTATTCACCTGAGTACACCAACATAGAAAAAATTCATATTACTTTGCTAAATTGCTAAAAATAACTAAAATAAAGCCTTAATTAAATCAGGTCTGCACATAATAATTATTGAGCACCGTGGTTTATGACTGATTTACATCTGGTTTACGACTGATTTAACGATTGAGCCAATCTTTGTCAGCCACTAGTTAACATATGGACTCATGATCGGCGCTGCTTGACTTCGTTTCAAATCGTCTTAGACGTTTAATACGAGACGACTAAACTTGGACGCACTTATAGCAAGGAAACACTATACAACAGATGGTTGTCAAATTAAAACACTTTATATTTTCTTCATTCTATACTAGTTTCCAACTGTTCATCTCGTATTTATATTAAGGCTGTTTTCCACTAGGCGGAATTTTCCGTGCGGAGCGGAATTTTTCTTTGTCTTGTGATTTCTCGGGTGAATGGCCTTTAGTCGCACTTAACACAAGACGTTTAAATTCGTTCAAAGACGTCTTCTAGTATAAATACGGCCATTCAATAGGTTTCACGCAATTCTGCCCCCCAAACCTTCATATTGTTTATTGGCGCTTGGGAATTTCGTCACCACGCATGCATGTTGTTACATGTACTAATAAAAGTACTCTTCTTGAAAAAGCATGAAAAATTATTTATCTCTTCAATATTAAAACTGCAGCAAATTTTATAAAAAATATATTTATTTTGTAGAATGCAGCCGTATATTTGCTTGGTGAACTGCATGCATGCATTCATGTATAAAAATTTGTATCAAAGCATGCATTTTTTTAATTAAACAATCGTGAAAATTAGTGAAATATGATAATAGACAATAGTCTCCCCTGGGAGAAAAAAATAGGGTTCCAGTTGTGGTTTCAGTCTAAATCACACTCGGCCCCTATATATATATATATATATATATATATATATATATATATATATATATATATATATATATATATATATATATATATATATATATATATATATATATATATATATATATATGTTTTTGTGGCAGCTTGTAGAATATGTAATTTGGTGTGGATGCGTATCAAGCCTATACTCAGAAAAATTCTGAGCCCTAACGGGAATTGAACCACGTAACCTTCTGATTACCGGACAGACGCTCTAACCATTGAGCTATAAGGCATCAGATGGTGAGCCAAGGTTACGTTATTTACTAGTTCTGTATGTTACATGTGTACTGCTAACTGCAAGTCTCGACATGTCTTGTTGATGTTATTATTAAGAACTGCATTTCTGTATTTGTGTGTTTTTGTGGCAGCTTGTAGAATATGTGATTTGGTGTGGATGCGTATCAAGCCTATACTCAGAAAAATTCTGAGCCCTAACGGGAATTGAACCACGTAATTCCCGTTAGGGCTCAGAATTTTTCTGAGTATAGGCTTGATACGCATCCACACCAAATCACATATTCTACAAGCTGCCACAAAAACACACAAATACAGAAATGCAGTTCTTAATAATAACATCAACAAGACATGTCGAGACTTGCAGTTAGCAGTACACATGTAACATACAGAACTAGTAAATAACGTAACCTTGGCTCACCATCTGATGCCTTATAGCTCAATGGTTAGAGCGTCTGTCCGGTAATCAGAAGGTTACGTGGTTCAATTCCCGTTAGGGCTCAGAATTTTTCTGAGTATAGGCTTGATACGCATCCACACCAAATCATATATATATATATATATATATATATATATATATGATTTCAACTAGTGAGAGTGTAATTGCCGTGCTGGGCAAATTATATTTTGTTTTATAAAACTCTGCCGAATTATAGCGAACAATGTTTCAAAATGTTCAGCACAAATGCATAATATTGCACCCACTTTACATGGTAAACACAAACATGACTTTATCTCTCCTTGACCTTGTCCTTGGCACAGG
>CACRXK020002918.1:5724-39543 GCA_902702795.2 Paramuricea clavata | reverse complement strand
GCAAAGAAGTGAATCCTTGAATAGTACCATAGGAAGCAAAAATCCAAAAATCCGTTATTATGGTGGGAGTGAGAGCAATGACTTTCGTGTTGCTTGCGCAGTTGCACAAAAGAATATCGGATTTAGTTACGTTGATAAAACACTAGATTCTCTTGGCATAGATCCTGGTGTCACTTGCAGCTTCCACAATTCTACAATGGACAAGAAACAACAATGTGATAAAAAAAGAAAATCTTCAAAGGAGTATAAGATCAGGAGACATCAGCTGCAATCTGAGAGGATCTCAAAAACTGCAAGGAAAGAGGCAAAAGAAGGAAAAACTTATGAAACAGGTATTGGGCTAAATCTGGAAAAGGAAACTACAGTTACAACTACAGGCAACAATACAGATGTTGATGTTGATAAAATTGTTATGGGCATAACAAATAATAAGCAATTATATGAAGACTTGATGAAACTAGTTCCACCTTTCACTGAAAGACCAGCAAAAGAATACCTAAGTCATGATCCTGATAAAACATACCAGTTTGTATTATTTGACATTGAAACAACATGCACTGGTAAACAGGCAGAGATCTGTCAACTATCGGCAATATGTCAAAATGGTGACACCTTCTCTTCATATATTCTGCCCAATAATTCTGTTGGATATTATGCGTCGAAAGTCAATAATCTCACAGTAGAAACCATAAATGGGCAAAGAACATTGTGCAAAGATTTGAAACCAGTAAATTCAGTATCTCTTCAAATAGCACTACAAACATTTATAAAATTCCTACAATATCAACAAAACTTAATTAGGCCTACCTGTTGTACAAATACAGTCGAAAATGAGAACCTCGTAACTGTCCTTGTTGGTCATAATGCTGCCACATTCGACGTTCCTACACTTCTTCGCAATGCCGGTAATAATTTCGAAGAACAACTGCACAGCATGAAAATTTGTTTTGGAGACAGCTTGCCGCTTATAAGATCATTGATATCCAATCAACATGCCCCACTAAAGCAATCGAACGGCCAATTCTGTAAAGCAAATCTTGCCAGTGTTTACAAATGTCTATTCGATCAAGATTTCGATGCACACGATGCTTTAGAAGACGTGATTGCACTAAAGAGAATCTTGTTCAGTCCAGAAATGAGCATTGATGTAAAAACAATAGTGGATCGCAGCCAGATATCTTCAGTTCGTGCCATGAAATCTGATATGGAATTCATCGATTTTCGCCATGATCGTTATCAAACTTTCGTTGGAAACCTTCACTGTCCAAACGAAGATCATAGTCCCATCTCACATGGTATGGCTCTGAAAATTGCAGGTAGTGGACTCTCCTACAGCGATCTTCACAACTTGTGGCAGAAATTTGGGGAAACTGGAGTCGTTGGAATACTGTTCATGCCGTCATACAACCCGAAGGACACGCGAAGTACACCATCGGACAAAAATCACCCACGAGTGACGAAGAGCAAAAGGATTCTATCGAATGTCGTGAAATACTTTCAGTCATGTAACGTTTCAAATATTTCCACCAGTAGTTAGGAAAAAATATAGAAATTCAAATATTTTCAATTAATTAAAACTTGAGTGAAACACAACCTTGTTATGTGCGTGAATTTAGCGTGTTTTTTTCTTATCTGCGCCCACTAAATTGTGTACGCGCATGTCAATTCATTGATCTTGCAGAGTGTGAAAAACTTTGGCCGCGAATTGGCCGCGCGGAATAAAACCGTGATTATTTCCAAAACGAGTTCGGTAAGGTACCCTGAAAATTTGTACATGAGTAGATACATACTTCAAGATTTCATGATGGAAAAATAAAAAAAAATTGTCGACAGAAACTGGCAAAAAAGTCGAAATTTAATTCTAAAGAATTGAGTCGACAGATTTTTTTTAAACTTCCCAGAAATGTTTCTCGACACTAACGTAACTGATTTATTTAAAAAAAAATTGGGGTCACCGAACTCATTTTCGAAAAAAACTCGAAAAACTGCGATATTTTCAGCTATTTAGTGCTACCATTATTCGTTATAGTTGTCGTGGAAACGCGACTTTTATCAGAATTCTTCTTGTTTGCGACACGTCTTACTATGTGTTACAATTATAAGTAAAACTTAACCCTGTAGAAGCATTTAAACAGAAAATATTCAACTTTTGCTCATTTGGCTAAAAAGTGTATTGAGCCACCTTAATTGTAGTACAGTGGGTTTTGTTGACTTGTGTTGTTGTGAGCTGCAGCGCCCGCGTCGGCGATAGAAATCGTCACAACGATTATTATAACTGGTTTTTGAACAACCGGCCTTAGCTCGTGTTCATGTAACAAAGGATACTCTTCTATTTATATAAGTCAAAAATCTGACAAAAAGTTGACAACCATACTAAAATATTGCATGCAGGTTTATGTCAAGTTAACAAGTAAATGGACTTGTGTCAAGTGTTAACACACTTCTGATTGGATTTAAAAGTAGTAATTAAGTTGGTATAGCTAACATTTTTTTTTCAAAATGATGTATACAATCTCAGACATTATTTAATGAACTAGCTTGCATATGCGCTTTCTATTTTCAGTCGTAACCTGTTGCAATATTTCGTAAGTTTCAGAAAGAATTTTCCAGAGATGAAGTTTTGGTTTGTAATTGTAGTTCGGTCAATCGCAGCTGGCATTCATTGTGACTGCGTTGAGTACAACGTACGCGTAAACTAATTTAAACTAGTACACACTAAAAAGGTAATGTGATTGCATG
Organism: Paramuricea clavata; assembly: GCA_902702795.2. Lineage (NCBI taxonomy): Eukaryota > Metazoa > Cnidaria > Anthozoa > Malacalcyonacea > Plexauridae > Paramuricea > Paramuricea clavata. The sequence continues at coordinate 36,804 of CACRXK020002918.1, read as the reverse complement.
TACTGGCCCGTAGGGTACATGAACATCAAGTAAATATATCTGCATGCAAAGATATAAGTTTTGAGTTGTTTTGTTCTTATTTGCTGGAGTTATCATATACGCATAAATGTTTTTATCGATTTTTAGCGCTTCCATATTCTCGCAAGGCCACCGCCAATTAAATATATGTACAGTTAATTAAAAAAAGCCTGTCCTTTGCAAACCTTAAACTATATGAACCTTAAACTCTAAGCATAATGATTATTGATTAATGGGAGCATCATTTAATCAGTTTAGGAATCATAATGGGGCCCATTTCTTGGAGATCTAGACGTGGTAAATATCTAGTCCCTACGAGACAAATTCATTCACAAATAGCTCTAATATTAGCTTGAAACGTGTGCTCCCATTAAGCTTTGCGCGATTAGAGTTTAGATAATAGTTTAGATAATAGTAAAGATAATTTCCACTCCGTTCTGCGCATCAGTTCTGTTCTTAACAAAGGGGGACCATTAGACCATATAAACCCAAATTTTGCATCTTTCGAACTTTTTTGAATTGAAACGTAGAGTGTACTATATTCATTTACAAGCATAGCGATCCAGAAAAATGTTAGATATTCAGTTAGTATATCATATTTTACAAATATAGCAGTTCAAAACGTAAACAAAGTTCACGCATGCGCACAGGAGTGGAAAGAGTTTAAAGTTTCAGAGGACAACCCTTTTCGAATTGGCTGTATATAAAATGTCAAAATGCCTCAGTAGATATAGACGTATGTCTGTTTGCAATTGAGAATAATTACGCAAATGTATTGTAAACTCTAAATGCCGATTTACACAGAGGAGGTATAGATCGCTGACTCGGCTCGCGAGGCGTGACATTTTGAACAATCCAAGATGGCGGAACAAGCGGGCAAAAAAAAGCGCGGAAAATCTTTTTGCTACTAATTAAAAGGCAAATAGTTTTCTAGCGTTCTCAAGTTTACAGCAGTTTTTAAGAGCTTTAAAGCAGGCCTGTAGCTGAGGGGGGCCTGGGGGGGCAGTGCCCCCCACTCGGAAATAAAATTGAAATTATGCCCCCCGTTATTCCACATTTTTTGCCATTTAAAAAAATAGACAACGCGGCTGTCATATCTAAGCCAACAAGGACAACAAAGGCATAGCCTAATTTCTTACTATATGCTGAGGTTAATTTTATATTTTTGTATTAATTTAGACAAAAATATCCACAAATAGTGCGTGATTTGTAATTTTGTTTTGTATTTTTCTTTATCATGGATTATATCAATGGTTGAGGAACCAATCAAAATTATGAATTTGTAATATTCCATGATTGAATGTATACTAAACAAAGATAGCAAGGCTGGGTCAATAAAATCATATGCATTATATACAATACCATACACCTTTTGTATGAAAATTTTGTCAATTTTTGTATGAAAATAGATTGCTTGTGGCCTAGCTAAAATAAATAACCTCATTGTTAGAAGCTAGGCTAGATAGCAGACGGCTGAACTAACCCTATACAGAACTTTAAAGACTCACAAAAAAGCACAAGTATAATACTTTTACAATGTAGAAGAACGTTCCGTTCGATCCCAATTTTTCTGAGCTGGAAAGGAAAACTAGCTGCTAGCACGATAGTCAAAATCATCCCAACCCCTCTGTTACATTCTTTCTGCAGTGCCCCCTCAGAAATTGAGAGCCAGCTACGGGCTTGCTTTAAAGTCGTTTGATTTCCGTTTTTTGCTTCTGAGTGATAAAAATATTGAACAAGATTCATTTGCGTTCGTTTTAATTGCCAAAACATGCTACAGTCTTGTGCCCCGTACAATTGTACGAAGAGAAGAGTGCCCATGGCGAGAAATTACGGACATTGATTCTGAGCATGTGCGAACTTTGACAAACAAAATGGCGGATTCGTTATATATAAATCATTAGGAGTGGTGCGGTTTTTTAAATTTAAACTTGTTTGATAATAGCTATGTCATTTGCAGACTTCGCAATAATCTAAACTATATCTGGACCGTAAAACAGAAAAGTTTCGCATCGAAATCTTACCTATAAGTTGTTCCATTATTCAAGTTCACTTCATAGTACATCGGCGTATAATAAAGTATAGTAAAACTTGAGAAAATCGTTCAAAACGTACATTTTGCTCTGGCCGCATGTATATCCCTCGAACCCTTCATGAAATTTGCAGACTTTGCGTCGTAAAATATATGTTGTCCCCTGCTTGTCGGCATTATTTCATAGTGATACGATTTTTTTAACTTGTTCCAATTTACGGGACAAAATGTTGATATTTTACCCATAAATACCCTGTCGATAGGCCGTAAAACATTGCAAGAAGAACGATGTTTCATGAATTGTCGTCCATGTTTGATATCAGCAAGAAGCTTAGGAACCAGGCTTTCTTCCAGTGTGGGCTACACGGAGGGATAGCGATGTATACACAAAATATTTGAGTCGTTTGCCATGCGCATCACTTTATATCCCATCATAATAAATGAAAGGTATGTAAAAGGCCGTCAATACCTAACATATGTATTTTTCTGCTTTAGTTAAACAAAAAACTAAGCAAAATGTATTTTTTTAGTTAAAACTTGCGTTTGTTAGGTATGAATAACTTTTCATAGGAAAAACCGCTGAGATATATTGCGGGCGCATGTCCTGAATTTCTGGCCATGCATCAAATGATGGAATTAACTAATACTGGATTATTGTATTTCACAGGTACATATAGAATATGGATTTTGAATCAGTGAATTCGAAGTTATCAATGCTTATACTGACTATAGGGGTGTTAACATAGTTAATCGTAATGTAATGTAATGTAATGCAATGCAATGTAATGTAATGTAATGTAATGTAATGTAATGTAATGTAATGTAATGTAATGTAATGTAATGTAATGTAATGTAATGTAATGTAATGTAATGTAATGTAATGTAATGTAATGTAATGTAATGTAATGTAATGTAATGTAATGTACATAGTATCTGGCATAGTACAAAACATGGACTGGACTGGACTGGACAGTTGGACTGGACTGGACAGTTGGACTGGACTGGACAGTTGGACTGGACTGGACAGTTGGACTGGACTGTTGGAATGGACTGGACTGGACTGTTGGACTGGACTGATTTTTACATTTTCTCTATTCTTGACTTGCACGTCACCCGCCATGTCAGATGGCATGGCACAAAAGAATATTTTATCACAGAATAGATATACCATGTCATGTCTATTTTGTAATTTTATCGATCGGAACATTGTCTGGTGTGTACCAGGAGGAGATTGGTTGCTAGTCAAGAATATAACGTTTTGCACCTGAATTACTTTTGATTTTCGGAAATTGAAATATTTTACCTTCGCCGATGACCTCACTTTATAACTGGAGTGAAATCTCAGTAAGAAACCCCAGTAAGTAGAAGAGAATACAATACCAGACATAAACTACTTATCTGTCTTTGCTATGGGTAGCCTGCTCGCATACGTATTAAATTTCGATATTTCAGTCAGGGGCGGCGCTAACCCTCTTCGAGTGGGGGTGTGTGAGTGATCTTTTGCCGACTGTTGTTTGGTAATTTTGCCGAGTCATTAGCCTATAGTGAGGGTCCTGAAGTGGGGGGGGGAAGTCCACCTGAAATTTTGGCAAAATCCCAGTCCCAGTTGGATTTTTATTAGAAATCCCAGTCCGAGTTATTGAAATCCCAGTCAATAAAAAAACATTTATTTATCGGTAGAATAAACAGTTTTAAGACCTTTTAAGCCACCGTGTGTGCAAGTGGCGGACACTTTATGAAATATTGGGGGGGGGGGCTCGTGCCGAAGGCACGGAAAATTTTTAAATTTGAATCCCGGAAATGGCATGTGCATCATTCTGACACACGCATAATCAGAAAACCCAAAATTCCAGGCGCCAGAGTATGCCTGTTCGCAGGTAATGCTGTGAATAATATAGTTAACAACAAAAATCATGACTAAAGACACCAAAAACGGATCAAAATTGGGAATCGACTCACATTCCTTCAATCCCATTCCCATTTTTGAGGACTTCATTTCCCAGTGGCCAAATCCCAGTCCCAGCAACCCAAATCCCATTTTCCCAGTCTAAAAATAAATCAATCCCAGTTCCCATTTTACCCCTTCAGGGCCATCTATAGTAAATGTGCATGTTTAAATGCGCTTTATTACCCTGTATTAAGTCGGTTTTCCACTAGCGGATTTTTATGCGCGAAGCGACCTTTTTCCTTTGTCGGCATCCATTTTGCAGCCCTCGAAAAGTCAAAACCGTCAAAATTGAGGTCGGCAAAAGAGGGCCTAAGTCGGCACATAAGTCTGACCTAAGTCGGCACATCTCGGCATTTCTTAAAATCTGTTCCACCTCTTGGAGCACTATTAATCACGCATTTACGAATCATTGAAATCGGAATATAACTGGAACGTTACCTCCAGCCGGAAAATTCGAAAGTTGGAGCCAAATTTTAACTCCAGACGCGCGAAATTTGATCTTCAAACATCTAACGTATATACACAATACCCGTCAGTTTTTAAACCTTACACCGTAGTGTGTCCAGTTAATCGAATTCGCTGACATTTTAAAAGCTATCAGCATAAAAAATTCTTACTTTGGTTGAATTAAGGTGGGCAAAAATTTGCATTTAGCCCGGCATTGCCGAATGCCGACCTCGTTTTCGAGGACTGATTTTGCCACGTCTTGCTGACGTAATAAGTGATACCGACAAAGGAAAAAGGTCGCTTCGTGTGAGAAAATTCGCTAGTAGAAAACCGACTTTATTGCCTCTTTTATAGAACAGTATAATAAACAACAACAACAACAACAACAACAACAACAACAACAACAACAACAACAACAACAACAACAACAACAACAACAACAACAACAACAACAACAACAACAACAACAACAACAACAACAACAACAGCAACAACAACAACAACAACAACAACAACAACAACATCAACAACAACAACAACAACAACAACAACAACAACAACAACAACAACAACAACAACAACAACAACAACAACAACAAATTTAATTACCTAATTATGATTTCAATAATATTATGTTTTTGGACTAGCTGCCAGAAGTGAAGATACTGTATTCGAAAAAATTTGCATTGCTGCATGTGGTTTCTTTGATGCATGCTATTCGTGATATTTGGTTTGAATTCAATTATTCAGGAGGTCAATTTTGGTTTTTTCAGTGGTTATCTTTAGCTAATCCAGTTTTGCCGACTGAGATAACAATTTGCCGATTAGCTGACGAGTGGGGGGGGGGGGGGTTCCCCCCCCCTCCCACACACCCCTGTAGCGCCGCCCCTGATTTCAGTCTGCATGGCCATGGGCGTAGGAAGATCGATATTTGGGGGGGCTCATATTCATATATAGTTAACAACAAAAATCATGCCACCTGACATGGCGGGTGACGTGCAAGTCAAGAATAGAGAAAATTAACCTGAGTATCAGGCCCTTATGTTTTCATTCGCCAGGTAATTGGCGGCGGCGAATGAAGGAGGGCCTGATACAATTCTTTACGGCGGCGCATGTAAAAAGCCAGATTCTGGCTTTTTCGTCTGATTGGCCGATTAGACAAACGATTTTTTAAATCTGTCATTTGATTGGCTGGTGCTAATTAGATTATACTGTTGTTGTTGATATATTTTAAAACGATCACAACTACAATTATAGCCGGCCCACTAAACGGCTGAATTTAAATTAAAACTGCCGCAAAATTAGAAAATAATCGCATATTAGCGAAATATATTGCAAATGTAGCTTATATGAAATCGCCATCAGATTGCACTATCGACTAACTGACGTATAGTTATAAAATATACTTAAATATATATACTTTATAATTATATGTCAGTTTGTTGATAAATACGGTAAGCGCCATGTAAAGCTCATTGTAGTCACTGAAACCTCTGCGGAGGAGAGAGCAATCAGGTGGCGATTTAATTTAAGCTACAGTTGCAATATATTTCGCTAATTTGCGATTATTTTTGTTAATTTATAAGTTCATTGCAGTTTTAATTTAAATTCAGCCGTTTTAATAGTGGGCTGCTATGCTATAATTAGATTGTTGTTGTCGTTGTGTGAAATTTAAATTTCTCCTGCGACATTTTGATTGGATACTAAATATAAACTTTGCTGTGGGTGGAAAGCGATCAGGTTAAGTTTCGTGTCAGGCTCTATTTGTAAAATAGAGCCTGATACTCAGGTTAAGAGAAAATCAAAAATCAGTCCAGTCCAGTCCAATTGTCCAGTCCAGTCCAGTCCAACTGTCCAGTCCAGTCCAACTGTCCAGTCCAGTCCAACTGTCCAGTCCAGTCCAACTGTCCAGTCCAGTCCAACTGTCCAGTCCAGTCCAACTGTCCAGTCCAGTCCAGTCCATGTTTTGTACTATGCCATAGTATCTGTTACCTTTTATGCTTTGTTCTTCTGCTGAAAACAGTTTTATAGTTTGTCACCATCTATTGTGTTTATGAAAAGATTATCTAGCTCGCAGTTCATATATATAGACGTATAGTGGACGTTTTAAACATTAAAAACTTCCCATTGGCATAGCCAACTTTCTATTTGCAAAAGAAGTACTAACCACAGCTAACCATTGAATATTTAACAAATTGTTAAATATTATAACAAATATAAAACATTTTCCGTGTTGATATACAATTACATCAACACGTGTGGAAATTGGGAAAACGAGAAATTGTGTGTATGTAAATACGGGGAAATGTTTTATATTTGTTTTATAATATAGCACAAAGACTAAACTCATAAAGAATTGAAAGATATTTCCAGACGTTTCCGTGTTGACAATGAGTTATATCAACACGGCTCTTAGCCAATCGGAGTTTAGAATTCACAAATGCTATATTATAAATAAAAGTTAAACTGGCGCAGTCCATTGCCCAATAATGACTCTGTCACAAGCTTTAAACAACACCGCAAGTACATGCAGTACGTGGTCTAATTGTGCACATAACTTCTCCCTTTTACTGTCAAATCGATCCAAAAGCGGAAAAAGCACACTTAGTCTTTGGGTGATATAAAAATTATAACGTGCGTCTTATAATCTTTCTGCTAGGCAACCATTTTCTTCGAAAATATAGGTCGTAATATTCAAAAAGAGATAGGTCGTAATAGATCAAAAAGCAGGAAACCCACAAACCGTCCTTGAATGACACGAAGAAAGATAATTTTCTGAAATAAAACCAAAACCGCGTCCAATTTCGCTGTAGATTTTCCACAAAAAGGGCTAGAAATGCCTATATTTGTACTGCTCAGCCCTGGTCACTTCGGTTCGGTTCACCTGTAGCCTACTGCTCAGCCCTCGCCCGCTTGTTCCGCTATCTTGGATTTTTCATTTTTGTCACGTCTCGTTTCTAGTCTTCAGAATTAATGAGGAGTCGGCGATCTATACCTCCTACTATGGATTTACACCACACAACTTTTGTCTAAGACTAGTGTCGCATGCAACCTGCTTACAACTTGAATTGTAGGCCTACTATCAAGCACACAACTTATGGCCCACCGAACCCTTCATATTCCTAAACTTCCAGAAATAAGTTCTGTTCTCTCAAATTTTGTTCAAAGTGATCACTGCAGTGGAACAAGCGGTATATAGTCAAAATCACAACCGTCAAGTAGTCAAGTTTGAACTTGCAGTTGATGTTCAAATTAATTAAATAATTCATACTTTATAAACGCTTTAATTTACAAACTATATTTTCAGTACTATAACACAGGCAAAACATATTTCAGACGCGGAAGTACTAAATATTAAGTTCCAACTGCACATGAGTGATATTTCCTTGTAAGAATAAACCGATCCAGACTAATATGATATCGCGTACTTCCATGTTGCCGATAAGCGCGATAATGCGATATTAATGTAGTTTTGAAACAAAGAGAAGTGCGTTGTGTTTCACGTTTCGTTTCAGGAGTGGAAATCAGGCTTTATTAATACTCTTAAATAATTATATTGTATGATGTGTTGCTGTAAATGGTGCATGGCTATAAATATTGAATTAATGTATCTAAAGTTGCAGGACCCCACTGAAAAACAATTCGCTGATGTGGGTATATCCTGGATAAATATGAATATAATAAAGCGTAGCAGCGTACTAAGGTAAATACAACAATACCATGCACGATTACAAAATTTATTAATGGCGCACATTTAAGATTAAGATTTCTATAGCGCAAATTCTGGCATGTGGATGTGATGCGCTTTACATCAGGTATTAAACACTTACCAAATTACGTGACTTAGCCCACAACTATTTTATCTTTACAACATTTGTACGTGTTTAACCCACTCTGTTAACTTTCCCTGTGGGAGGAAACCGAAGAACCCGGAGAAAACCCACGACTTTCGAGTTTCGGTAGCCGAGCGTTGACTGACTCTTTTCACACTGCAGTACACGAGTCCATAGCGAGAAGCGAACCCGAGATCTCAGAGGCGAAAAAGCGCTTGCTTATTTCAGCTAGAACTTTAGGATTACGACGGGTTCGACGCGCCATAATAACTCGCTTACGTAGGTTGTCGTAGGTGATCTGGGTGCTCCGGATTACCCAGTGCAACTCAAGTTGTAAACAGGTTGCTTGCGAAAGTGAGATAAAACTTGTGTAGTGTAAATGTAAATCGATCGTAAGCAAATTCGTTAAAATCCCATTAATCATAACTTTGAATAAGGCCTGTTTCAAACGTCGCGCTTCTCATGTGCCGAACGCATTAGAAACAAAAGATATAAATGAGGCATTTCAGCTGATTAGATATTGTTTTTAATGCGTTCGGCACATGAAAAGCGCGATGTTTGAGCTAGGCCTAAGTAATTTTAAATTTTCGTTTTGTGACAAAAAGAGAACACTGTGTCTGTGCATTTTCAGCACTTCGCAAATTCACTGTAAACCTATAGCTGTTGAGGAGAATATACAGTATATATAGGTGCCAAATGTGCCATAGTAGTTACGGTTTACTAGTCCGAAGGTTCACTAGTCCGAACGTTCACTAGTCCGAAGGTTCACTAGTCCGAAGGTTCACTACTCCGAAAGTTCACTACTTCGAAGGTTCACTATAGTCCAAAACATATGCTGGTTTTGAATTGCAATTACGTGTTAAACTTGGCTGCTTCCCAGTTAAGTATTTTTCGTACTTGCATATACACGCACGGAAAAATTTAAATCCACTTGAAAGTCTTTTGTCCACTTAAGAAATAATTAAATGAATAAAATGATAGCATTTAGTTTTGTGTTTGATTTTAAACGTATTTTTAAAGTACTTCTTATACTTATACCGGTATAAAATTTAGAAAGATATATAAACTTTTCCGAGTGTATATATATATATATATATATATAGTATATATATATATATATACGAGTAGGTTTGTGTATACGAAACGCAAAGAGTGCTCAATATCATAAAGATACCGCCTGATGATTCTTTACTGATGAAACAGACTGTTGCGGAATTTTGAGGTAAGCGAAATTCTATATATATATATATATATATATATATATATATATATATATATATATATATATATATATATATATATATATATATATGTACGTGAAAAAATGGCAACTTGATCAATGTCCAATGACTACGGCAGCTTTCAAGTTGCGCATTTTTTCACGTACATATATACACTTGGACAAATTTAAATCTTTCTAAATTTTATACCGGTATAAGTACTATAAATTAATTACTTGAAAAGTACATTTAAAATCAAACACAAAACTAAATGCTATCCTTTTATTCATTTAATTATTTCTTAAGTGGACAAAAGACTTTCAAGTGGATTTAAATTTTTCCGTGCGTGTATGCAGGTACGAAAAATGCTTACTGCGAAGCAGCCAAGCCTAACACGTAATTGCAATTCAAAACCAGCGTATGTTTTGCACTAATGAACCTTCGGAGTAGTGAACCTTCGGAGTAGTGAACCTTCGGAATAGTGAACCTTCGGACTAGTTGGGAAGTCACCGCCATAGTAACACATTTTGTAATCGTGCATGGTATTGTTGATTAATCTTAGTAGCTACAACACATGAGCAGCACAATCACGGAGAGCTTTCATTAAGTACTAAAACTGTCTGTACCAGTGTAGGTAGTACCAATGTAGAAATGACGTGCTGAGTGGTTATATTACTACCTTAAAAAATAAATATAACCACTCAGCACATAATTTCATTAAGTACGTTTATCTGCAACAAGTACGTGATATCATATTAGTCTGGATGTTTATTCTTACAAGGAAATATCACTCATATGCAGCTGGAATTTAATATTTAGTTCTTCCGCGTTTGAAATATATTTTGCATGCCTGTGGTTATAGTACTGAAAATAGTTTGCAAGTTTGTAAGAAAATAGTTTGTAAGAAAATACAGTAGTTTGTATTGGAGGCATAGATCGCCGACTCCTCATTCTGAAGACTAGAACGAGACGTGACAAAAATGAAAAATCCAAGATAGCGGAACAAGCGGGCGAGGGCTGGGCAGTAGTACAAGTGAACCGAACAAGTGACCAGGGCTGAGCAGTACAAATATAGGCGTTTCTAGCCCTTTTTGTGGAAAATCTATACGGCGAAATTGGACGCGGTTTTGGTTTTAGTTGTGATTTTGATATACCACTTCGTAAACACATGCACATTAAAAAAGTTATGAATTACAAACTAGACCGCCGGGAGTTGAGGTTGTTGTTTTATAATTTCTGTCACGTCAGCATTGCATGCATTGATGCATGTACGGTGCGTATATAGCCGATTCAAAAACGGTTGTCCTTTGAAAAACCTGAAACTCTAAACCTTAAAGTGCCTAGATCATTTGTGGGACCTTTATGGATTTGAAAAGAGCGTACTGAAAGTTGGTTAGTAAGTTGAAAATTGATTTTGATTTAGTGCAACAGTTTTTAGGATATATATAGGCCTTTAAACAACGGACTGTTCCTGAGTCCCACACGGCTATTGAATTTGGCCTTTTTCGAAACTGGCCATTGTGCATAGAAGCCTGGGATTCAGGAACTGTAGGCAGTTTAGAGGCCTGTATCTTCGAAATTATTGCACTAAATCAAAAAAGTCTTCTGGACTTATTAACTACTTTTTACGCTCTTTTCAAATCCATAAAGGTCCCACAGGTGATATAGGCAATTTAAACTGTGAGCGCGCAAAGCTTAATGGGAGCACAAGTTTTGTGAATCAGTGTATTGCTCTCGTAAGCAGATATTTACCATGTATCTAAGAAATGGGCCCCACATATGATTCCCGCTAAACTGATTAAATGATGTTTTGCACGCTTAGAGTTTAAGGTTCAAGGTTTAGAGTTTCAAAAGGTTTTTCAAAGGACAACCTTTTTTGAATTAGCTGTAAAAAAGATAATTCAACTTTAGCATGTTCGCGTGCGTTAGATACTAAGTTTATGGATAATATTCTTAGGGCCATGCAAAATTTATTGTACCCCCGGGACGGAGCAAATCAATTTTGAATGTTAAAAAAAAAGCAAGCCCCGCTCGAAACTTTCAAAAAGTTGCTGTCCCGCACTACTGTCATTAAAGAAAGCTTGTGCAGCTGTGGTTACTGCAGAGTTGCTTACCATGTTCAGCTAGAGGAAATCGCTGAAATGTGCGGGAAGTCTGACATTGCGACCCCTGCGGGTCTGAACTTCTCAATTCTCATAAAGAGAATAAACCGCGCCCTAGCCTCTCACTTGTTGTTATTTTATCTCCTTCATCGGATGAAGATTCTGGCGCTGGCCAAGATTCTGGCACGTACTGACGAAGATTCTGGCACTGAGAAAACTTTGTGCGCCGTTTCTATACAGTTGCAAGGCAGAAAAATCTGTTTGACCTGCTTCTATATTCAGCTAAAAAAAAGTATGTGCCTCGTCCCCTTTTGCTCCGGCCCCGTATAAAACAAATTTTGCATGGCCCTTTACACGGAAACAAAATTCAAGTTTTTAGCTGTCCAATGATACTCTTTGGTATCAGTATAAGGAAAATAACCAATACAAATATAAATTACTTTATGGTTTCCGTGTTTGGATGGCCTGATCCAAACACGCGGGAATGTTGCGAGAGTTAAGAAAAGTGTGCGAAGCACAAACCGAAGGCGAATGATTTTGAGAAACTCGAGCTACATTCCCAAGTGAACTCGAGCAACATTGCCAAGTGTTTGGATCAGGCCATCCAAACACGGAAACCATCATAAGTAATTGTTTTATAAAATAACAACTTTCCGTGTTAAAATTTCACTTTAAAAAACTTTCACTTTAAGTTTCCGCGTTTGGATGGCCTGATCCGCGTTATATACATGTTATTTTATAATTGCCGTTCGAAATCGCATTTTTCCAATTATTGAAATAATAGCATAGTTGCCCGGGTTTCTTTTGTTTCAACAGGGACGTTTAATCACGTATCGCCCGCTGTAGCGGGCGATTAGTTCTAATCGCCCGTTACCAAGGGTCACACCTTTGTCTCCCTGACGACTACGCATTAGGCAAGTGCCTCACGCACATAATCGTGCAAGGAACAGCAACAGTTAGCTCAGAGCCGTCAATAGTCTATCATCCGATCCCTGAGTTGCCGCATCATTTAAATTACGTTCGTGCAGTCTCCAATTTTATACTAATATATTTAGCGTTTTGTTGTGGTACGTTAAATGATAGATTGCGCATGCGTAACCGATTAAAGCGTAAAAAGTGCGCATGTGCAACAAGCTTTTACATCCCACAAGCAATGAAGCAAATGTTTTAGCTTAAATACGCTGATTCCAAGTAGGGCATGTTTGTCCATTTTTAAATGGGAGCGAAACCATGCTATTACAAACTAATAGCATGGCTTTTCGGGAGATTAGTGATTAAATGACCCCTTACCCTCGGCAGGTTTGCGGAATTCCCTCGGGCTTCGCCCTCGGGAATTCCGCAAACCTGCCTCGGGTTACGGGGCCATTTAATCACTAATCTCCCTCAAGCCATGCTATTACTTATAATAATCAAAATTTTTGTAATTAAATTGGGCGAATTAAAAAAAAAAAACAACAACAAAAACCAACTTTATTTATACTGGATAGCTTTATCAGTTCTAAACTGTTCGTTCTATAGATTCAGTAAGGGCCATCTCTTGTTGATCCAGTGTTACTACACGAGGAAAACTAATTAACCTAACTTTATTTTTACTGGATAGCTTTGTGTTAGTTGATAAGTTCGACTCTTAGACTAGTAGAAGTAAAGTTATTATAAATTTTGTTATCTTCTATTCTTTAGCTGTTTGAGATACCAGTGATCAAAATCAAAGTGGACAAAACCACGCAGTCTTTAACGAGTTTTGGGCATTTAAGTGAAAAGGGTTTGAGCCTGTTGGTCCAACAGTGTCTTGGCTTGCCTCTGGATAAGACGTATCAGTTGTCAGACTGGGAACAGCGACCGTTGTTAACGAAACAGGTCGAATATGCAGGTATGTGACCAGGACAGGAATTATCGTAACTTTCAGGGCGTTTAGAATTCAAACTCGAAATTTCCATCTCCGAAACTCTTCGACTATATTTGAACTATATGTTTGTTTGCCTTTCACAAGCTCTGGATGCTCGATGTCTTATCGATGTGTTTGAGGTGTTGAAGAAATGGATGATTGAAGGAAACATTGTGGTTGATTTGAACGAATGCAGCCCAAGACTTCCGTGGTTGTTTCCAAAGCGAAGCAGGTGAAGTACTGTATACTTTTTAACTTGATATGAGAGGTGTTGGTAGCACATTGGCGAGCTCTATATATATATATCTGGAGTAAGAATTTCAGTCATTGGGCCTATGAAAAAAGTGAAGCCAAGACGGCGACTATTGACATCCAATAGCCATGAAGGTTGCAAACAGTTTTAATACCACCTTCCCCAGCTAATTAGCCATTCCGAAGTTGATGAATGGACTGGGAATGAGTGTTAAAAAGTGCCCAAATTAAGAAATGAACCAAATCACTAAAAAGACCACCTCAAAATTAGTAAGTATACAACGTTTGAAGACGTTTACATGAATACCCTTCGAATAATAAGCTTTCGAAAATCGTGATATTTACTATGAAATGTATTGTAATTTTGTTTTTGGGACGCGCGTCCCAAAAAACAATCTTTTAATCAGTAATTTCAGAATTTTCGAAAGCTTATTAATTCGAAGGGTATTCATGTAAACGTCTTCAAACTTTGTATACTTACTAATTTTGAGGTGGTCTTTTTAGTGATTTGGTTCATTTCTTAATTTGGGCACTTTTTAACACTCGTCCCCAGTCCTCTCATCAACTTCGGAATCAAGTTATCAGTTCAAAAAACCGTACTATATTATTCTTCAAATCGAAGTCAAAATAAGATCTCCAGTAGGAACACTGGACCAACATTACTGAACCTCGAGGAAACATCTTTTTTACTTGCAGAAGAAGACAAGGGAAGCCTATCAAACAGCCAAAGCCTGGAACTTCTACCGTTGAATTGGTTAGTTTTTCTGCTATGATGCTTCTTAATATAATATTAAACTACTAAACTATTTAGATTTTGAACATTTTATATTGCGTCTGGATTGTGTTTACATTCGGGGGCCGCGGAACCGGGGGGCAATGGAGGCATGTGCCCCCCCCCCCACACACTTTTTTAAATGTGAAAAAGTGCCCTTTTTTCTGGGCTAAAGTGCCCCATTTAAAGAATTAAAAAAATATTTCTTGAATAAACGCCCTCTTTTGCTGAAAAGAAAGTGCCCTTTTTGCAGTAGTAAAGACTCTGTAATGGCCATTTCCGACGTCATAGAGACTGCATATTTTCAAACATTTTCGTTCGGCTCATGAACGGCATAAAATCGTTTGATTTGGGCCATATACAAAAGTGCCCCTTTTGGCCAATGCGGCCTTCGTAATAATTACACTAAGACGATCTCATGTTTTTATGTTCCAAAACTTCTCCCCCATGTTTCACAGGAGCAACTGAACGTACCAGCTATGAAAGGCTCGCCCAATTCTCCTCGTAGTTTTCGTGTGGTCGTGGACAACATGCTTCAAGGTTTAGGACGATACTTGCGATGCTGTGGTGTCGATGTTGTCATGCTAGCGAATGAAGATGATCATGATAGGGCAGCCAAGGTAGTTGACTGATATGTACAGTAATGCTTTATCCATATTTATCAATAATATCCACCTGGTCAGATTCCTGTCGTATGCAGTGATTTTTTAATTTCGCTTTAATTTTCGATATTTATTTAATGTGCTATTGTACTGGATATAGGTCTGCCATATCCATATTATACCAGATATAAGAGCCGCCTTGTGTTACCACAGCAGATAACCTGACTACGAACAGGTGGGAAATTTGTCGTCGCTGACCAAAAAATTGCGGGCAGAAACAAAGCTCATTGCATTTACATTCAAAACAAAGCAGAAAGTTAGCAAGAAGCTGTTTTAGCTGACGATTTTTTGCTTTCCATTCAACGATTTGCAAATTATTGGTTATTCTTTTAAAAGTCGATCATGAATTCTTTGTTTTGGGATGATTGTTTTGTAATCGAGTGATTGGAAGAAGTTAATATGGCGACGTGAACATGGGAGTAAATACCGTATACGTCGATCTATGGCTTGTTTAAAACCGTAATAAACGAAGAAAGACGTGATTTGAGAATGAAATGTAAGTTGAAATTAACTTTATATGCCTCAAATTTTCCATCCTATGTTTCTTAATGTAACTTCAGCTGTCTAAGTTCAAAATACAGGCTCGCGAAATTTGACAAATTTTGAAAATATGTAAAAATAGCTTGACTTTGAACTGTATTTTCTCAAAAATAGCCCGTGGCCTCAATTTCAAATATAGCTAAATGAAAAGAAAAAAGTTTTCGGCGTTTGTAGGTATCAAACAGATCGTCAGGAAAATAGGGGCTCACAATGTTTTAGTTCAGTCTTTGAGACCCAGTTGCTTCGCACGTGTTATGGTCAAATTTTTGCCAAGAATCAAAGGCCGAAATGTGAACTTCCTTCATGAAAACCGCTTCGAGAAGGGTCTAGTTTGAAAATTTAGCTATTAATTTCGACTTCATGAGCATATTTTGGTTATACGTTAAGTATTTTTGTGCTTGATGCGATTCAAAATTTGTTGTATATTCAAGCCCGGCTTTTGTGTAATTTTGGTGATGACCGGAACAGAAATAAAGATATTTTAAAAACTGGCCGTGGCCTCACGATAAAACTTTCTACAAATGTTCTCTGTTTCATGTACTTTTATTTGATATCTTAGGTATAAGCGTAAAAATAGGGGCTCATACAGTTTAAGAGGTTGTAAAATGCATGACTTGCCTCTATTTTCATGTAAACATTCGAAATTCTTCGACAGCAAAGTAGCAACTGTTTCAGATCGAATGCACACGGACAGACCAGAGACAATGGCAGGGTACTAAAATAGAACGTCACTAAAAAGTTCTGTATGATTAATTTGTATCATGCCCACTCTTTCAACATAAAACAGTCATTTATTTTGTTCAAACATTTTGCAATATTTACACGATTGTGCTTTTTTGTAAACACGCGTTGCGTGTATTCCACACAATTGCGTGACTCATTTTACTCGCGCATGCTCAGACAAATTTCCCACCTGTTCTGACTACGTAAAAACGCACAAGTTGTAACAAACCTGCAGCAGACATGTGGCAATGCTGTTACAAGAACTTGTCAACAGGATGTGTTCGCACTGCTTGTTCCCAGATTGCTGACAAGTTGTCAACGGCTTGTTGGCAACTTGCTACAAGATTGTTGAATTCAACAGACTTGTTACAAGTTGTTCCAACAACTTATTATCATTGTCGTGCAATTCGACAATTTGTCAACAAGTTGTGAGTGACAACCTTGTAGCGACTTGATAAAATATCAGCATTGTTTCAACTTGTTGACAAGCTTGCTACAAGCCTGTTGCGAGCACATCTTGTTGACAAGTTGTGAGATTTTTGCTTGTGTTCATGAGGAACATCTGCGATGATTGGATCTTCCCATATACGCGATTGAGGTGGAAATTATAATCAGAAACTGCATATATAACAGAACCATTGTCAAAGAGATGCAAAGTGCATGCACTTACTACAGACCACCAAACATTATACATAAATTATTATTTGCATTTTTCTTTAAGATTGCGAGAAGAGAAGATCGTGTCATACTAACCACGGGGACTCCATATTTTACTGTAAGTTTACAGAATAAAAATTTGTCTTGATGTTTAAATTAATGAAATGTGAATAAAATGTTTCAAGTGTTTGAAATAAAGAAGCACCCCGTAGGTAAGGATTGGAGAAAATTATTTTCTTCCTGAGAGAACTATATACGTAGAGATACAAATTTCCTACAGACTACATTTTAAATTTGTGCCTAAACATAGTGTTCTAGTGTAGTTCACCATGGTCTTAAATTTAGGGAAAGATATCTGTCTACCATGAGTTGTTGAGCAAATTTTCAAGTTGCAAATCTTTAATCTAACAAATTTCCTGCAGCTGCTTGAGATTTCCAGCGAGCAGTGTCCTAGATTTCCCTGTGGTTTTGTTTTACCAACTTGTTATTTTTGTTGTTTTCAGTTACGTTCTCAAGTTCCACTTGGTCAGTGTATGTGTGTTCCCGCTGGCAATGCCAAAGAACAAATCTTGGCTGTTTTCAAACACTTTAATATCCAAGTAAACACGAGTGATGTATTCAGTCGATGCCAGGTAAGATTTTTCAGCGTCGGTGACCAGTGTAAGTAGTATTCCACACACATAAAAATGGACAAGTTGGTACAGGTCTATAAACAAGTTATTACTAATCTGTTCACAAGCTGTCCTCAAGTTGTGTTCGCACTGCTTGTTCCTAGTTGTTATAACAAGATTGATCGCAGTATCACACTTGTTACAAGGTTGTTCTGATACTGTCATGATACAGTATAATGTAACAAGAATGAAACAAGGTTGACGACACAAGGTTGTAACAATATTGTTATATCATGACTGTAACTACTTGGAACTACCTTGCAACAATTCTGACAATATCAACAAGGTTGTTACAAGTTGTTAACAGCTTGTTCCAAACTTGTTGACAACTTGGACAAGCAGTGGGAACACAACTTGTTGACGGCTTGTCGACAGTCTTGCTACTTGAAATTGATCTACATTGAAATCTACATATATTTGACTTGCACATGAGATTTTAGTTTTGGATTTTGTTGCCAGAAAGAGAAATATATTCTCTAGGCCTGAATGATACATGCAATAAAAAGCTACATGCAATAATAACGGCTTATTCATTATTGACCGAGCGTGAGGTCTGTACTGTGAAATATCAGACCGAAGTCTTTTAGTATGGACCGAGCGACGAAGGAGCGAGGTCCGTGCAAAAACAGAGGTCTGATATTTCACAGTACAGACCGAACAAGCGATGTCAATAATCGGTTTATTGTATGGCTGAACTGAGTCTGTGAGCATATGCTTTTCGCGCGAATTAAATCGGCTATCGTCAGTTTCACTGGGTAACAATATACGGTAGGCATGCATGCTCAATCAAAAACAATTTGGTTGTTTGAAATTTTTATCTGTAAATTTTAATGACACACAATTGGAAAATTAAAAAGCAAACATTTTTTCTGTTTGCGAAGCAAAAATTTCCCGCCAGATAAACGACATCCGGGACACCGGTCCAGATACGGAAAATACGGACCACGGTCCGGATATGGGTTTTTACGGCCCGCTTGTCAACCAATCAGAATAGAGAATTTTGAAAAGCCATACAATAAAACATTGTACCGCCAACATGTCTTCTATTTTTCTTTCAGGTTTGCAACGGGAATGAATACATTAAGGTAGGATCGATATTAATGCGACAAGCGTATATTAACTACTATGACAGCAAACACGAGAATCGCGGCGTGGAGGGTGGCCAGCACTCCACCAATCTTTCGAAAAAGACCTCATCTCTCCTGCCTCCGTTAGACGTAAACACATTAACACTTCGCAGTGGTGTGCGACTCAAAATCGAGACACTGCCCGAGGCCATGTTGGATAAAATCGAACTCTTTTACTGTTGTGCATCGTGCGGGAAGATTTTTTGGGAGGGTGGGCATTTTTCTCGTATATGCACACAGTTCTCCGATGTTCTAAACGATACCGGCACTTTGTACCAAGCTGAAAGGAAATCTGAGTTGAGGTAACATTAAGAAGATTTGGCGTTTTAAGAAGTCTCTTTATTGTTAACTGATTAAGGTTACGTTGTGGACTAGTTTCCTTAACTTAAGGTGGTGTTAAGAAGTTTCATTAAGAATCTTCATTCTATACGGAATGCAAATAATTATATGGTTTTGTAAAAGGAATTATTATTATTTATTATTTAAGAATATTTGAAAGCGGTAATCCTTCAGGGGTCATAGGCACTTGTTTTCCAAGGGGCCATGTATTACATGTATCACACTGAGTGCTATAGTTAAAACTTGAGCAGCTGATCTTTTTCTGATATACAAACTCGAGCCGAAGTAATTTAAAAAAAAATAAATTAAAAATAAACATTGTCTAAGCCGAGAAAATTAGAGCTGAAGTTTATGTAAATCAGGACAAATCTTTATCCGATTTACAAATATTGATAAAACATTCTTTTCTTTTGAATTTACGTCATGCATTATTAATGAGTATTTTAATTACTTATAAATATTAAAAAAGCTATATGTTCAGACAAATAAGTATTACACGAAATATACACTAGCCTTATAAATAGAACAAAATTATTACTATATAAATTATCATGCACTAAATAGTTTTAAATTTAAAAATCACATTTACTAAGGTAACGTTAGAAGAAGAATCCGGTGCCGTCAAGGATACATTTAAATTTTTTAAGGCTTATTTAAGCTTTACTTGATAAGCTGTTCCAATTTTTCATAAAATTTGTTTCTGGCTTTCTAAGTATATATTAATGTATGTATTAATTACAGGACTATAGCCTAGGGTTTATAGGGGTCTACTAGAAGCCTTACATTGGCTTTTTACTACAGTTTACGACTCCCAGTATATCGTGAATGTCTTAGTTTAAAGTGTTCTTTCTGGTTTCAAGTTTAACAGAAATATTCCGAAGCGTTCCCTTTTTGGACTTCTTTCAAAACTTTCATGATTTCATGTTGTCTTTTCTCGATGTCTTTCAAAGTTCCCAATTCATTCTTTCCTTGGGATTCTTGAGAATGGAGATACCGACGTACCAGACGTTCGATTATTGTTCTTCGCTAAAATGTTAAAAATATACACGCATATTTAAATGACTTGGGGAGGAGTAACGTATCGCCGAAATCGATTCTACTTTTTGAGGTGAAAGGCAAATCAGCCATGTGCTGACCACTGTGGCACCACAACGTATTGCGTATTTGTGTCTTTTCCCATTCTGTTGTGCAGCTTCGCTCCATACAGATCCATACAGAAGGGCCACTTACGTCGGAAGCTTTGACGTTTCTGTCCTCGTGTATGTCGCATTACGCATGTTGGCCGCCATTTTCCTAGCCAGTCAATGACATTTTCTGGCCAATAAACACGCTGTACTGGCTGGCTGCTCCGCCTTCTGGCCAGTAAACTGCATATTTTTGCATAAAAAAACGAGGACACGTTGTACCGTTGAGTGATCCTTCTGTTACTGATCTTTATTCTGTGACATGACTAGTGCTTCCACATAATTACCAAACATATTCACAATTTTAAGTTTCGAAAAGGAAAAGAAAAAATACCTCGCGTTCTTTCGGTGTTGTCCCTTTATCTGTTTCATTTATCCCGGAAGCTTCATGATCGCGATTTCGTGTAGGCTAAAAAACATTGTTTTCTTAGTTTGCACCCTTCAACCTGTATACCAAGTACTGTACTCAGACGTAATTTTTACTCTATGGGCAAATGTTTCTGGCAAATGTTTCCTGGTTTGTCCATATTTCAGAAACATGCATATAGGAAACAACGTTTCCTGGTTGGCCACCTTTGAGAAACATGGCTAGGAAACAATGTTTCCCGGTTTTTTCACCTTTGAAAAACAATGACTCCGCAACTAGGGAACAATGATTCTGCAATAGTGTTTCTTAGTCTGCCATTAGGCATTAGCAGCCTTAATATTGGTGTTTCCACCAAACATATTCACAACGTTTCGAAAAGGAAAAAGAAAAATAATACCTCCTGTGATGTCCCTTCGCCTGTTTCATTTATTCCGGAAGCTTCATGATCGCGATTTCGTGTAGGCTAAAAAAAAACACTGTTTTCTTAGTTTGCAACCTTTAACCTGTGTACTAAGTAATGTACTTGGGTCTAATTTACTCATGTTTCTGACAATTTTTCCTGGTCTGCCCATCGTCAGGAAATGGCTAGGAAGCAATGTTTCCTGGTGTAAACAATGTGCTTACAACAATGTTTCTTAGTTTGCTATATGAACCTTAGGTTATGAAGTATCTTATAAAATACTTGACACAGCCTGCACCTTTGTTCTAAAAAAAGCGATAAATATATGCTCGACTAGGGCTTCTACTTGTGTGTCACCAAACATATTCACAAAGTTTTGGGAGTTTTGAAAAGGGAAAGAAAGGAACTGTACCGCCTCTTGATCTGTTCCAATTGCCACGCGATTTCTTTTTTTAAGCTGAAAAAAAATTGTTTTCTTAGTTTGCAACCTTCAACCTGTATGTATACTTAAGTAATGTGCTCAGATCTAATTTACTATACAGGCAATGTTTCTGACGACTATTTTTTTCCTGGTTTGCCCAACTTTGAGAAACATGGCTTTTCTTGGTTTGTCTACCTTTGAAAAACATGGCTTAGAAACAATATTTCATGGTTTGCCCACTTTTGAGAAACATGGCTTTTCCTGGTTTGTCTACCTTTGAAAAACATGGCTTGGAAACAATATTTCATGGTTTGCCCACCTTTGAGAATCATGGCTAGAAAACAATAACTCAACTCGCCTTTTCATAAATAAGGTGAAAATTTGGCAGGAGATTGTAAGGTGCTGGCAGTGTGCTTCTTTTGTCAATAAATTCTAACCATAATTGAGTGCGACTGAATTTCCATTGAATATCGTCATCTTGCTAAAAATAGAGAAAATGCAACTCAAGTTGCCGTTGTTCGAGTCGTGTGGTTTAGAGGGGGGGGGGGAGGTGAAGATGTGTTTTTTATTAATCAAAATATGATTTTGAAACACTCAATTTTCAGATAAGAATTCAATTTGTTATTACTGAACAAATTAGTCTGGTTTCCTCTTGTAGAAACACTAGAACAATGAGGGATGACCCTAACTAGGCCTCCACAGAGCTATCCAGTGTCACTGACATTAGTCATTGCCTCATTGGGCTTCTTGGAGTCACTGAACTCCAAGAAGACTAGTTTAGATGTGATGGAGTTATCCAGTATAAATAAAGTTAGTTTAGTTCAGATTTTCAGGTAATAACCCTGGGCTGATAAAGGCGGGCCTTCCTGGATATCTAAGGAGAGCAATATAAAACTTTTCCAGGTTAAATCAAGTTAGTTTCTTCTTACCGAAATATAATCATAGGAATGACCCATCATTGCAATAAGCATATTGAGCGCGACTATGATAGCACAAATTGAGTACAATCCAAATAAAACTTTTGCAGTTCCCTGTGTGATTTCAAACGTTCCATCTTTTGTGTCAAATTCTTCCAGGTCTGTTTTGTCAAAGAGAGCCCAGAACATGCTGTGAGTTGATTTGGAAAATCTAAAAATGTTCAATTGTGTGTTAGGTTAATTTGATTCCACAAATAAGAGGGGACATAAGGGCCAAAATTCAACTAACTTTATTCACAGAACCATCCTCAGAGATACGAAAAACTAGTTTCATATTATTCGCACACTGCAATCGACCAACGAAAAATTCGTTGGTTCGAGCGGGATTTGAATTGAAACGCTGCGCGTCCTCTAAGACAAGCGTTAAGTCGTCACGAAAATATTTCGTGCACTTAAATTGGATAAGACTCGCTACCAATCCCCGTTGCATCGATAGCTCAATGGGTAGTGCGGCGGTCTAGATACCCGAAGATGCGAGTTCAAATCCCGCTCGAGCCAACGAATTTTTCGTTAGTCGATTGCAGTGTCAGAATAATATGAAACCAGTTTTATTCCCAGAGGGCAGCTTTATCAGTTCCAAACTGTTCTCCCTGGGGCCGGTTGTATAAAACTCTTAATCACTTTTTTAATCACTATTTTGTAGTTAAATAGTGATTAACTCTCAAATAGGCGCTTCTTATTGGATGACGTTCGCACTTAACTATAGTTAACTTTAATCACTTTTTTATACAACCGGCCCCAGGAGGTTCAGTAAGTGCCATCTATTCTTGGTTTTGTCTTACTATAGGAGGAAACCTTAAACTAAACTAACTTTATTTTTACGGGATAGCAGTAGACACGCACACACACTCACAAACCCGAATGAAACAGTTTTAGAACAGTTTAGAACTGATACAGCTATTTAGCATAAATAAAGTTAGTGTAGTGTTGTTTAAATGTATTTTTGCCTTGACTTACATGGAAAATGGATGATTTGTTTCTGCCATCATATTTTCAGTCTTATTGCTGTGCTCGGCAATCTCCGCCTGGATGCTGTGATAGTACGAGTAGAGATTACGTACTCCCATAGCAAATGCCAAAAAAATGGCGGCAAAAAATAGAAGGAATTTGAAAACATCTTGAAGCATACGAAATAGTGATAGCTGTAATGGACCAAGAACGTGATTGACCTAAAATTTGATAAAGAAACAAATCAGATTTGATTTATGGAGACGGAGGGAGGTGGGAAGCATTATTTTATTTATTTGCACAAACAGTGTTTCCTAGCCATGTTTCCTGTTGGTCGACAAACCTGGAAATGTTATTTCTTAGCCATATTTCCAAAAAGTGGGAAAACCAGAAAACATTGTTTTCTAGCCATATTTCCTGAAGGTGGGCAAATCAGGGAAAACATTGCGAAAATGTTGTTTTGCAAAATTGAGCAAACCAGAAAACATCGTTGTGACCTCACCTGACATAAGTCGAACAAATAAAAAACACTGGCAACGATGGCCACTGAGAAGAAGCTATTTCCAAGCAACAAGAGTTGATAGCCATCTTTGGACTCGGCAAATTGTGACAGAGAATAATTCACCACTGACCACCCTCCTGTTCTAGCAAAGCCTACTATCCAGAAGATGGCAGCCACAACAAACAGTATTAACATTATTGTTGTGGTAACGTTCCACCATTTTTTTATATATATTAACAATCCATCATGCTTCATTTTGATGACCTCTTGAAAAATCATGCCAAAGACGGTGATGAATATCAGATATTCTGAAAAGTGAAGTGAAAAACTTCAGTGGTCCGATTTAAACTGTGGACGGAATATCCGTTTGGAAATGAGAGATGGTTTATCTGGTTTAAATGCTGGAAGACATTGCAGAGAAGGTGAGGAAAGCAAGCTGAGATGGTATGGACATGTACTGTATAACCTGAGTATCAGTAGACATTGCAGAGTAAGGCTGAGGTGGTAATTGTGAAAGAAGAGCTTAGCATAAAAGAAATCTGACGGGTAAACATAACAAGGATTGCAGAAAATCGAGGACAGGAATTCGAGCATCTGATTCCAGGCCTGTTTGCCCAGGCATCTTCAGGCAATAATGTTCTTACCTATAACTGTCGGGGCATGGGTATCTCTGAGCGCTGAGGCAGCAATCAAGCACAGGAATATAATAAACTGTGAAAGATGACTGATGAACTTGAAATAGGGAGTTTTCATCATTTTTGATACCCTATTGCATGGAATTACGATGTACAGTAACACCAGGAGAGGGAATATGATGGTGTAAAGGAGAAATAGGGGAATTTTGTAATAGAAGGACATTCCATAGATGTTCCTGGGCACACCGGAGTAGACTGCGATGTTTAGGAGTTGTTGGTTGAGTGGATGTGCTACAAACTAAAGAAGAAAAAAATAGTTTAGCCTTGAGACAAGTAAGGAATATTGGTGCAGATGCATTTGTACTTCCGCCAGGGGGGGGGTATGTTTTCATCCGAGTGTGTGTGTGTGTGTGTGTTTGTCTGTCAGCATGATAACTTGAAAAATATCAACGTATTAATACAAACATTTATAGAACTAATGGTTTCCGTTGGACCCGCTACATTTTAATTAACTGTACGCACACCTATACCTCTATATGCCCACTTTTGACCGCTGTCCTCAATTTCTTTACCACACAATCTCGAATTCCTCTGTCCAATCTCTTATCACAGTCGCAAATAAGCTTATCTTCGTCAATGTCCAGAAGAGTGGCAATTTCTTTCATGCTTTGACAACCATTGTATAAATCTGTCGCGAATGTCTTGCATCTCTCTGAAATTTTTTCATATTCTTTCTTCAATTCTGGCTCGTCCGAAGCTCGCTTTCGTACTTTCGTGTTCAAATCAAAAGCCTGAGTTAACGGATCGTCATTGCTTCCCTCTGTCGTTAAGTACCTTTAAGATTAAGCACAAAGCAGTCACTTTTAAGTTGATGCAGTGGTCTTGAAATACAGTTCACGTTATATGAATGACTATTTCATATTACACCAATTTTCAAAATTACACGTCCAGTCCGAAAATAGCTACAGTTGACATGTCAATTTTATGTTACACGGTGACGAAATTTGTGTTTGTGGTTCGTTATCGATGTATATGCTTTGTATGATTTATATAAAATATAAAAAAGTTTATTTTCAAGATACAACAAAATCATATATTACGGTTTGATACACAGTTAATTAAATTCGAGATTAAATTGTTCTTTTTCAAACTTTAAAAGTCATTCACGACAAAACTTTCTGTTATGATGGTTTGTTGTTTCTTTTCGCTTGTTTTTTCACACCGCATGTAGTTCATTTTTGTTCAATATTCTTCTTTAGGTATTAAATACGGTTTAAAATGTCTTGTTTACGTTTCCTATTTTTAGCAGTCTTGTGACATAAAACTGGCATTTTATTTGAACTAAGATTATTTTTGAGAACGGGTCTAATTTTGAAATTTCCGAGCCAGAAAACAGCAAAAAACTATTTTAAAATTATTTTTCATTAAATTTATAAATTTGCTTCGTGTCGTGGTAGTGTTAACCTGTTTTTTATATTATCTATGATATATAAACGAGTGTTTTAAATAGCTTAAAATACGACTACAAAAGAATACTAATTAGGATGAACAATTATATAAGAATACTAATTAGGATGAACAATTATATAAGAATACTAATTATAGGATGAACAATTATATAATGCCACACGCATGCATGTGTTTTATCAGATATAAAGTCACTCCACTGACATAAGATGCATGGCTGACATGATTTGCCACAAAGTTGGTGAATTATTAATGAGTATTTTAAATATATATATATATATTTATCGAGTCGTATACTGAAAGTGAAAGTACCTTATATACATATATAAACTGACAGTGAGTATATTGGACAAAATTCCCCCCACATGTAAGACTGGTTTGAAGGAGTAGGACTTACCTCAAACACATATAAACAGGGTTTGAAAGACCCCTGAAGCGATTTATTGCGATTTGTGATCGAAACATATCTGATTTCTTTTTACATTCTTCGTTGCAGTTGAGTTTACAGTCATGCGGCTCTTCAATTACACAATTATTCTGAATAAAAAAATGCACTATCTCATAATGGCCCAATTGAGCGGCCAGAATAATTGGTGTCATGTAACTATCTTCCGAAATTTCAATGTCGCCCGGTTTGTTTGGGAGTAATATTTTAACACATTCTAGGTCGTTTCCGACAATGCATTGCAATAAAGCATTCTTTAAGTCCGCCTTTTTAGCCAAAAGCTCTTTCATAATATCAAAGTTTCTATTCTTGACCGCAATCTGTAACGCAGTTTCGCCATCACGATTTATGGCATTTATATTCACGGCGGGGTTGTTGGTATCATCAAGTTTGCTTTTGACCAAGTCAATGTCGCCTCTTTTGACTGCAGCGAAAAATGTTTCGCCTTCGTTTGTTGCGGTTTCCTCAGAAATCTCTCCCGATCGTCTCATGTCAGTATCCCTGCTGCTGTCGGAAGTCGTTGGAATTAGGCTCATGTTGTACGAGTAGTGTGTCAACTGTGTGCAAAAACAATGCCAAATAGTTGTGCGTCAACTATGCAACAACAATCTCAAATACAGAGAAATCATATATTATTAATGATAATATTATTTAATGTTGCATGAAAAGTGAAAAATAAACATTTAAATGGAACAAAATTTCACACCATTTTTTGTGACCGCATAATTGTAGCGAAATTTCAAAATGATAAAATAATACTATATATGCCAAATTGTTGACAGTTATATATTAACTTACGCGTCATTTGGCGCACTTTAACTAATTAATATTCATCATTCTTGTTATTGTTGAAATAGGCGAGAGACAAAGGAATTTAGCATAAGGTTTATATTCGTCTTGCTTGTAAGTTATTATTCTTAAACGAATATATTGCAGGAAAAACAGTAAAAGAAAGGGTATTTTAAACAAATTCTCTTGGCTTTGCTTCGTTCTTGAGATATTAAACGTTGGATATGCAAATTATTACCACCATGACGTCACATGTCATGATAGGCTGCGAGCAGTCGCTTCTCAGAAGGAAAGGAGGGACTGCAGACAACACATAAAAAAACGATTGGTTGATATAGTTGATTGACAGATCATTTTTTTTTAATTTTGAAAAAGTTAATTAACTTAATGTATTGTTTTCCAAATTTGAAAGTCAACCGTCAAATTATGTCATATTAATGAAATTTCGTAGCATTTTTACTCATACTGTCTGAGAGCGTTTAGTATGTTATTTCGACCGAATACAATTTAATGTAATACTACATATGTATTTTAGCTTATTTTGTCATATTATATACTGGAATGCCATATATGACTTATTTATTGTTCAAAAATTTCAAAAGCGTTTTGCTAGTAGAGATTATCTCGTACCGAGATTGAAATTGACCCCAAATGCGGCACCATACTGTACATTCTCTAAAATCTACTTACTTAAAAATCTACATACTTGGCTTATTTTATAATTATTTGTGGAAGATTAATAAAACTCAATTCAATTCAACACATTAGATTTTATTTTTGGATTTTGCTGCCAGGAAAGAAATATATTCTCTAGGCCTGAAAACGCATGCAATAAAAAGCTACATGCAATAAAACATTGTACCGCCAACATATCTTCGATTTTTCTTAAGGTTTGCAACGGGAATGAATACATTAAGGTAGGATTGATATTAATGCGACAAGCGTATATTAACTACTATGACAGCAAACACGATCTTTATCTGATATACAAACTCGAGCCGAAATAATTTTAAAAAGTAATTTTAAAACCGAGGGAATCAAAGCTGAAGTTTATGTGAATCAGGACAAATCTTTATCCGATTTACAAACATGGATTAAACATTAATTTCTTTTGAATTTTCTTCATGAATTATTAATGAGTATTTTAATTACTTATAAATATTATAAAAGCTATATATTCAGACAAATAATTATTACACGAAATATAAACTAGCCTTATAAATACAACAAAATTATTACTACAGTATATATAAATTTTCATGCACTAAATAGTTTTAAATTTAAAAATCACATTTACTAAGGTAACGTTAGAAGAAGAATCCGGTGCCGTCAAGAATACATTTAAATTTTTCAAGGCTTATTTAAGCTTTACTTGATAAGCTGTTCCAATGCGACGCAGTTGAATAACTAATGCTTGTTTTCATAAAATTTGTTTCTGGCTTTCTAAGTAGCTATATATTAACAGAAAATGATGAATTACAAGACTATAAGGGCTATAGGGTCTACTAGAAGCCTTACATAGGCTTTTTTACCACAGTAAAAAACTCCCAGTATAGACCCATTGCACATGACGTCACGACGCTGGTGACGATGCATCTGGAGGACAAATTAGCAATCTATGCATAATATAACTTTTGTAATCAAAGCTAATTTTGTAAAGGTTTATAATAATTTTGTATTAAAATTGTTAATTTTTGCGCTGTATGTGGTTGTTGTACCCGAACAGATATTGTTAGGGAGCATCTGGAGGACACTCTAAGGATGTGTGACGTCAGTGCAATGGGTCTATATCGTAAATGTTTTAGATTAAAGTGTTCTTTCTGGTTTCAAAAGATTGTTTTACAGAAACATTCCGAAGCGTTCGCTTCTTGGACTTCTTTCAAAACTTTCATGATTTCATGTTGTCTTTTCTCGATGTCTTTCAAAGTTCCCGATTCTTTCTTAGATCCTTGAGATTCTTGAGAATGGAGATACCGACGTACCAGACGTTCGATTATTGTTCTTCGCTAAAATTTAAAAGTATACACGCATATATATTTAAATGACTTTGTCAATGGATTTTTTGTATTGAATTGGCAACACCGAAAAGGCTGTTAAACTAAACTGACTTTATCACTGAATATATCTATCAGTTCTAAACTTTTCTTCCTAGACGTCCAGTAAGGGTTGTTTCATAGTTATGTGGAGCTATAGAGAAAGACATATCGCCGAAATCGATTCTACTTTCTGAGTAGGCAAATCATCCATGTCCTGATCACTGCATGTGACACCACACCGTATTATGCATTTGTGTCTTTTCTATTCTGTTGTGTAGCTTCGTTCTTTCAAAAATACTGGACCAGTGCTTCCACATAATTACCAAACATATTCACAAAGTTTCGAAAAAGAAAAAAAATACCTCGCGTTCTTTCTGTGTTTTTCCTTCGCCTGTTTCATTTGTCCTGGAAGCTTCATAATCGCTATTTCGTGTGCGCTAGAAAAACAATGTTTTCTTACTTTGCAACGTTCAACCTGTACACCATGCAAGTACTGTACTTAGATCTAATTTGTACTCTACTGGCAAATGTTTCCGGCAAATTTTTCCTGGTTTGTCCATATTTCAGAAACATACATACATATATAGGGAACAATGTTTCCTAGTTGGCCACCTTTGAGAAACAATGACTCCGCAACTAGGAAACAATGACTGTGCAACAGTGTTCTAAGGTCTGCCACATTAATACTGGTATTTCCACATGATTACCAAACATATTCACAAAGTTTTGGAAAGGAAAAAGAAAGATAATACCTCCTGTGATGTCCCTTCGCCTGTTTCATTTGTCCTGGAAGCTTCATGATCGCGATTTTGCGTAGGCTAAAAAAGATTGTTTTCTTAGTTTGAAACCTTCCACCTGTATACCAAGTAATGTACTCAGATCTAATTTTTACTCTATGGGCAAATGTTTCTGACAATTTTATCCTGGTCTGCCCATCTTCAGGAAATGGCTGGGAAGCAATATTTCCTGGTATAAACAATGTGCTTACAACAACGTTTCTTAGTCTGCTGTGGCCCTTAGGTTATGACGTATCTTATAAAATACTTAGTCTTGTTCGTAACGAGTTATGTTTATATGACACAGCCTGCACGTTTGTTCTAAAAAAGCGATAGATATATACTCGACTAGGGCTTCTACTTGTGTGTCACCAACATATTCACGAGAGTTTTGAAAAGGAAAAGAAAGGAACAGTACCGTCTCTTGATCTGTTCCATTTTCCACGCGATTTTTTCTGAAAATCTGAAAAAAATCGTTTCTTAGTTTGCAACCTTCAACCTGCATGTCTATACTGTAAAGTAATATGCTCAGATCTAATTTACTCTATATGGGCAAATGTTTCTGACTATTTTTTTTCTGGTTTGTCTACCTTTGAGAAACATGGCTTCTCCTGGTTTGTCTACCTTTGAAAAACATGGCTTAGAAACAATATTTCCTGGTTTGTCCACCTTTGAGAAACATGGCTAGAAAACAATAACTCAACTCGCCTTTTCATAAATATATTGTGGATTTGGCAGGAGATTGTAAGGTGCTGGCAGAGTTCTTCTGCCTTTGCCAATATATTTTAGCCATAATTGAGTGCGACTGAATTTCCATTGAATGTCATCATCTTGCTAAAAATAGAGGAAATGCAACTCGAGTTGCCGTTATTCGAGCCGTGTGGTTTAGGGGGGGGGGGGGGGGG